>JAUJDW010000099.1:0-128452 GCA_030512325.1 Lasiodiplodia hormozganensis
GGTCGTCGGAGGAGGACTCGGAGGCGGGGGCGGGGTGAGGAGGTTTGGTGGCGTTGTGGTGGGAGGCGGGGGTGTGGTCAGTGGGTGGGGTGCTGGAACCGGTGGTGGATGCGGGTGTGTTTTCGACCATCGAGAAGTCGGAGTCGTTGTTGGGCTGGGGTGCGGGTGTGGATGGTCGCGCGAATGCGGTGCGGAGGTCGCCGATTGTGGGATATTGAACGAGGAAGGATGGAAGTATGTCCAGGCCTGCGCTGCTGTTGATGCGGGACGCTATTTCGATTCCCATTATAGAGTCGACGCCTGTCGACGAGTTTAAAGTCAGCAATGTAGCTGAATAATGAATATTGAAGACTCACCTAGTTCGACTAATACCGTATCATCAGTCAAATCAGCAATTTCCGTTCCAGTGCCCTTCGAAATGCTCTCGAGAATGATTTGAAAGATTTCAGTGTTCGAATCAACGTTCTCTTCACCCATCGACGCCGATTTCTCAGTCATCTTCTCCTTCGGGGCATCAGAATGGATCTTTGAGCTGGCTTTTGGCTCGAGTGGCACATGCTGGCGTGTGTCCGATGTTCCATCCACAGGAATCTTGTCCTGGACCCGTGAACTGGTTTTCGAGCTTCCCAGGAGTCGGTCGAGCACATCGTTGCTGACTTCATGGAAACGGAGGCCAGAACATTGAATCACCAGCTTTTCTTCATCAAAGACGTACACATCGCAGCTTGCAGAGCTTTCGTCTCGGTGCGAGACACGAGCGTATGTGAAGTACGGCTTCCCTGGTTCCAGATCGACAGTCTGCTCGAAACTGTCGAAGCTGTCCATCATGAAAGTAGTGTTCGCAGAAGGTCGATCAGGGTTCGCGTTGACCACGAAGCCCGCCAAATGCACCAGGCTCTCGCCCCAGTAAGGCGATCCCACGAACCGGGTATCTTGCGGGTGGTTGCGAAGCACGACCTCGGCGGCAGCTTCCTCGAAGTTGCCGGATACGAACACTTCCTTGACGCACTTGAAGGCCGGGTCGTACTCGACCGTATTGGAGAAGAGTGCGTAGAAAATCCCAGGGAGCATCCTGTGTCCGTGCCCATTCTTGACGGTCATGATCAGCTCGTCCATCCTGGCCTTGGCGAAATAGGAGATGCGGTCCCATCCCGCCTGGAGCTTCTCCGCATCGACGACGGCCACGGCGCAGCCACCGAGGTCATACGAGGACTTCTGTGACGAAGCCTGCCACGAAACCCGAACGCTGTTGCCGGACGCGTTCTCAGCGACGGCCGTCGTGCGCAGTTCCCCATCCACACCAACGAGGCCCCTCGTCAGCGGCCGCTTCAGCGCCACATCTCTGATCGCCAGCCCCGTGTTCGCCGCATGCGGGCTTTGGCCGTACTGCAGCGCATACTTAACAGCCGCTACGCCTGCTTCGCAGAAGACGCTGCCCGGTGCAACCGACACTCCGCGGATGCGATGGCCGTCGAAGAGAGCCTTGAACCCGGGACTGCCGACCGACGCCCGCAGCGTCACCTCGAGCTTCGGAGACAGCGATTTGTGGACAGGGTACTGCGCACACGTCGAAATCTCCGGCTCGGTTGCAGCGGGAGCGGGAGCGAGGGCCGCCGCCGCCGTCTCTCGCTTGTTCGCTTCGGTGTAGGTGATCCAGAAGTCCTTCAGGTCCCACGCGTACGACGGCAGCGTCAGCAGCTTCAGCCCGTCTTCGAACGGGGCGTGCAGCGCGAGCCAGTCGACGGCGATGCCGTTCGTGTAGGCGCCGGCGAGACACTTGGACACGGAGACCCAAGCAGCCGCGTCCTTCTCCAGGCTGGACATGATCTTGCCCGGGGACGGGGCCAGCGTCTTCCGCACGAACGAACTGCAGACGGGGCTGGGGCCGATCTCGAGCCACACGGGGTCGGCGGCCAGCTTCTCCTTGACGGCGTTCAGCGCGCCCACGAAATCCACCGGCTGCCGCGTCTGCTGGCCCAGATACAGCCCGTTGAACACGCCGGCCGCGTCGACGACCGAGGCAAGCAGCGTCGACGCGACGGGGATCCGGGGCGCGGAGTACGTCACGCCGCCGGCAAGCGCGATGTAGTCGTCCAGCATCGGGTCGACCTGGAACGAGTGGAAGCCGTACGGGACCGCGAGCGTCGTCGAGGGAGATGTCAACGCTGACCGGAGTTCAGCAACGTCATCGACGCTCCCGCTGACGACGGTGGCGGTCGGGCTGTTCGTGCAGGCGATGGTGCAGGACGAGTGCGGGCGCGCGTCCAGGAGCGCGCGAATGGCGGCGGCCGGGGCGGCGACGGCGAGCATGGTGCACACGCCGGCTTCGCAGCGCTCGAGCAGCAGGCGCGCGCGGTGGCCGACGAGGTAGAGCGTGTCGGCGAGCGAGAGGACGCCGGCGGTGTGGAGGGCAGCGTACTCGCCCAGAGAGTGGCCCATGACCATCGATGGCTGGACGCCGCAGGATTGCCAGAAGGCGGCCAGGCCGACCTCCAGCGTGACGACGGCCAGTTGGGTCTGCATTGTGTCCTTGGTTGACATGTCGACGTCTTTGCTGGTGATGATGTCGAGGAAAGCGGGGAACTTGTGCTGCTCGCAAATGCTTGCGCACAGGTCGACCGTCTCGCGGAATGGGGGACAGGTGGCGTACAGCTCGCTCCCCATGCCGGCGTAGTGTGACCCCTGCCCGGTGAAGACGAAGACGATGGGTGATGGGCGCGAGGGCTGTGCGTTTGAGGTGTCTGCCTCCAGCTTGCCAATCAACTCTTTGGTTGTCGATGCAGTGTAAGCGGAGCGGATGGGGTGGTGCATCCTTCTGGCAGTGGTTGTGTAGGCAACGTCTTGGATGTTGACCGTTTCATTTGACCGTAGCCATTCGAGAAGATTGCGCTTGTTGGCTAGATGTGCGGCCGGAGTTCTGGCAGAGGTCACAATGACATGACTGGATCGAGGGTCGATGCCATGTTTGGCCTCAGCCACATAGTCTTCCAGCAGCATGCATGCATTCCCACCCTATGGTGTAGCCGCGTCAGTAAGAGTCACTTGCGTTGTTTGTGGCGGGGAGCAACGTACCGCTGCGTCAAAGTTGTTGAGAAGAATACGTCTCGGCTTCTGGTTAACAGACTTGAATTCCTTTGACTCTGAAGGGATATCAATCTTGAGTTCAGAAAGAGACGGAAAGTTCGGATTGAGAGTGTGCGGCATTCCAGCCTGCGGTGGCATTGTATCTTTCTGTGCGAAAGGGTCAGTGCATCCTGAATATCAAACTCGCCTGAAGTTGACGTACCTGGAACATCATGATACATTTCAGCAGTGAGGCCATGCCGGCAGCCTATGGATCGGAATGTCAGATTGGAACATATAGGCGATGAGTAAGTGGTTGCTACTTACCGCCTCGCTGTGGCCGACATTGGCCTTGACACTGCCAACTGTCAACGGCTGGGGACCTTGCCGCTGTTTAAAAATGCTTGTAACTGCACCAATTTCTGCCGGATCGCCAATTTGAGTGCCAGTCCCATGCATTTCAACATACGAGATATCCTGCGGCGAGACGTGGGCACGTTGCATGACCTTGCGGAACAGCCGTTCCTGAGCACCGGCATCGGACGTCGTAATCGAGGATGAATTTCCCGAGTGGTTTCTGCCCGAGCCCGCCACCACTGCAAGGATGTTGTCGTTTTGCGCAACAGCGTCCTCTAGGCGCTTGAGGACAACTGTTCCGACAAAGTCGGCTCGACAGTAGCCATCTGCATCATCACGATAGGTTTTGCAGTTCCCCGTGTTGGACAGGACGCCGGATTTGCTGAGGCAGGTCCATGAGTGCGGGAAACTCAAGATGTTGGCCGACCCTACAACAGCCATGTCGACGTCTTTGCTGAGAAGGCTCATACATGCGAGGTGCATGGCCGAGGTTGAGGATGCGCATGCGGAATCAAGCGAGTAGGTTGGGCCCTCCCACTTGAAATGGAATGCGGCGCGGCCAGCCCCTGTATTTCAAAAGTTAGAAGGTTGGAAGACAAATTATTTGTGACGCAAAAGCCAAAACTTACCGAATGCAAGCTGACCCCCCTGCAACGTGAATGCGTCGCAGCCGAGAGCGTCGTGGCTCACCATGTGCCAGTCGTGATTGGACTGCCCGTAGAATGCCGCCACTCTTCTCGAGTCTATTGCTGCAGTCTGCCCGTCCGAGTATCCGGCGACCTCAAGAGCCTCGTAAACGCTCATCAAGAACTGGCGGTGGCTCGGGTCCATCAACAGAGCTTCTCTTGGCGATACACGGAAGAACCGAGGATCGAAGTTGCCGGGTTTGTCCATGAAGCACCCGAACCGCGTGGTCGTCGTGCACTTGTCCCCGTGCTCACTGCAGTAGAATTCTTCGATGTCGAACCGATCTTTGGGAATCTCTTCACACTTGTCCTGCTTCGACATGATGACGTCCCATAATTCTTCGATGTTGTTGCAGTCCGGGCCCCGTCCCGCTACTCCTACGATGGCAATGCGGTCTGGGCCGGGGAGCTTTGTTTGTTCCAGGGAGTTGTCGTTGTAAAGCGAGGCGGTGCTACCCGCGCTCTTCAGGGCACTGGCCAGGTAAGGTGTATGGCTGCTAGGGCCAACGACCTTCACATCAAGATGGCGTGAGCCCAGCCAGGACACGAGCTGGCCGACGACCTTCGTGATGTCCAATGGCTTCGATAACACCTGAAAGGCCATAGCCCTGAGAAGCTCTCCCCAGCTGGTGTAGGTGGCTTCGGGCTCGTCCATGCCCCACATCTTGAAGTCCGGCAAAACCGGGCTTTCAAGCATGGCCGAAGTCCCAACAATGTAGTCGAGGTCGGCCTGGGACACAGTGAGGACATGCTGGGCGGAGCGGAAGTTCAATTCATTCTTCGGGAGATTTCGCAATGCCGGGCATTTGTGCATGACGAGCTCTAGGACGGTCGGTGGTCCGATGACGGTGCTCCATCGGTCTCCTGTCACGCCAACCTTTGCTCGTTTGATGGGCGGGATGCCCTATACGACAGAGATCAGCACATGCGTCAAAGGGCTGTCTAAACTGTCACTTACCATGCTCTGTTGGAACTGGTCGAGCGCCTTTCGAAGTTCGTTCGGCGCCATGCCCAGTACAGCCCAGCCCCAAGTGCCGGGACGGTCCTCTATCGCTCTTGACCGTACAGAGGTGAGCCTGCACAGTCTGACAAACAGCCTCGCTATCTCCAGCGTGGCGGAATATAATGATGCGAAATCGGTCGCAATGGCCAGTGCACCGAGATGTATCAACCCCCCACAGACTCCGAGCGGTACAGGCCGGGGCCCAATCGTGCTCACGAGCTGCGGCTCTCGTTCCGCCCACCTTTTGCCAGTTAGCAAGGGCCATGCACCCAATGTTGTTGCCAGCACTTACTGTAGGAGCATTGCTGCTCTGACGACGTGCAGCAGGACAGCATGCGCCATACCCACTTCGTCGGTTGTGTGACGATATCGATCTGCGAGATCAAGAAAGCTGGAGTAGGCGCCGAGGCTGTCTCGCAGAACCCGATCCATTCCTGCTGATTCTTCCTTGACTGCCTGGCATAGCTCGTTGAGGAAGGTTTGGAGCCATGGTGTTGTTGCAGCTTGCCGGTAAAGCTGGTCTATGCCGTCGGCCCAGGAGTCTGTCTGATCCCCAAAGTAGAGGATGGTCTGCGGACTGGATGCCATCTTACCGAGCGGCAGTGGTGAATTTGCGTTCCACACTCGTGAAGATTAGCCGCAAAAAATTATATAGGGTACGAGAATTCAGATATACTTTGATCACATTCCTTGAGGCTGGAACACCTGTACCACTGGAAGTAAAGCTACGATGACTGGGGTGGTTTGATCGGTCGGTAACCGAGCGCGCTAGTGCTTACACGTAGCGCTTAGCTGCTGCAGTTGCGGTGCCTGCATATGTACGAATTTCTTTAGTGCTTACCTGCATAAATCCCATCTCGCATGACGTTCTCGCCACCATATTATCTCGGTCACCGAAGCAAGGCTCTCAGGAAACGCAAGCGGCTGGAGAAGCGACAAGCAAGAGACTTGCAAGCGGCCGTTTTGGCCTGCTTGATCAAAATTACCAGATCAAGTGTTCCGCTTAGTAAATACGCAAAAATGGCCGCTTGTTTGGCAAGCGTCAAGCAAGCGGATCGGTGATCTCCTCGAGGGCCGCTTGAGGTTGCCGAGCGCGCTTGTGGAGAGCCCTGCGTGACTAAAACCATCTTCTCAGGGTTCCCAATTGACAAGGAAATGCAAATAAAACTGCCGACGTAGTACCAAAAATAATTTCCGTGGGGCTGTGTCCTGGACAGAATAGGCTGTGTTGTCTTATCTTGCAATCTTGCCAAGACGTCCCGATTAAGACGGTAGTAATGGGGCTTTTTTCCCTAACGCAGTCCTACTGAAACGTTTCGTTGAAAATGAATTAATTCCAATTTCCTTCCATTCTATATATTTCATTTGGTGCCACATTCTATAGTTACGACGCCAGAACTTTAGCTGCCCACCACATAAAAGCAGATGATTCTTGAGGATAATGAACAGCATAGAAGCGGTACAACTTCTACCGTTGTACATATCAAGAGTACTATCTACTTGAGGTATCAGGCCGCTAGTGCAGTTAGTACATGGCTTAAACTTCGCACACTGAACAAATTGTGCAGCGAGATTGAAGCTAGGTAGCCCGTGCTCAGCATGCATACTTGAAGCCTCACCTACACCAAGGACTGTGGAAAACTTCTTTTGCGTGCAAAATATCCTTCTTCGGTGTAACCTTGCAGACCGCAGCTTATAGTTACCCCACTTCAGGCCTACAATAGGCGTCGTCATGTGAGAGGCCGCCTTTGTCCGTTTGTCATGCGTGTGGTAATAAATCATCTCATGCTCGCCTCCATGGGCGCCTTTTATGCGTAAGCCCTTGTATGCGTACACCGATCCAGAGTTGGTCAGCTGGTACATATTCGCAATAGCCTGATGATCACTGAATCCTCCATGACTTGTTAAAGCATCAGCCTTGGCTTTTCTTGTTCTCCAATAATTCAAGACGGATGGCTTTGGTCTACAATACATGTCCGCGGCAGATTTGAAAGCTTTTCATTCTGGGAGCATGAGCCATTGCAATAGTTTTATACAATGGGCTACGTAACGAGTCTCTGGAAACGATTCGCCTTCTACATGGTGGCGACTGCGTTGTCAATTGTGTTGTGGGCTAGAGCGTTTATACGAACTTATTCAGCTCATTCGTTTGAGCCAATATCCCTCTTTAGGGAGACCATTTAGTATATAAACCTCTTGCCTTGGCTTTGATTCTCACATCTTCAGCAGTTTCTTCTTCTATAACCGACCTAGTTAAATGTTGATTCTCCATCATTGCCTTAAACACAGGAACAACGACTCATACCACATGGAATTGCTCCAATTAATTCCAAGACAAAGAGGAGAAGACCTAAACGCCAGGCCCGCGAATGAATAACCGCAAAAAATCTTATATGAGGAGTTTCGCGTCAATCATGTGCTTTGGCTTCTCCCAACGGTATGTCCAGGTTGAGTAATGTGCTTATCAATCTCGCTTTTAAACTACTCACAGATCTACAGGTAGCATTTCACTATTAGTATAATAGATTAGTCGTTCAGGCCCAGCAGCATATACATCATCTCGTAGCTCGGAGTAGGTTTGAAGATACATCTTAAGGTAAGCGCTAAGCCTAAGGAGGCAAGATCCAAGGTACACAAGGGCTTTCCAAGATGGTAAGATAAGACGCGATAATGCGGCTCATTAACCTTTTCTTACAAGACGTCGAGGACGGGGCAGCGTACGTTGTGCTGCCTTGCCAAGCTTGGACCTTGGCAGTCTACTTGGTACGTTTATGCATCAGGAACTTCTTCCCTTCCTTACTCTCGGCGCTACTAAGAACTATAAAATTAGTAACACTAAGCCGATTACGGTAGGTATTCACTCCTAATTCTACTTGTAAGCAATCAATTAAGCGGCTTTCGAGTAGGTCAATTTGCGGCATTTGCAAGCGCAAGTGGTCGATCTTGGCGAATCCCTCGAGCGGGCCCAAAATACCCGCTGACAAGTCGCTTGCGTGATCGCTTGTCAGGTCCCCTGTCTCGGGCCGGACTCCGAAGATACGCTGATATGGTGCCATATGCAATCCTCTAGACTCGGTCGACGCCTGGCCTTTTCACGCTACTTATAGTTAGCCTTCAACTTGATACATACTGCAGTACCGCAGAAATCGTGCACTATCCATCAAAGATGCAACCAGCAACCAGGAATTCGGTCCCGCAGTATCTCGACGCTCCCCGTCGAACATCTCAGACCATCGTCAGCGCCTTCAGTGCTTGCGCAAACCCAAACGAAGATTGGACCAAGATATCAGATTTCGGGGAGCGTCGTCGGATCCAGAGCAGGATCGCTCAACGGAATTACCGTAAGTGAGAATCACTCGTGGGTCGTCTGGATACGGCATTGATGTATTCAAGTATGCTAATCAAGTGCGTTGTTTCGACAGGCATAAAGCAAAAGCAGCGGTTGGAACGAGCAAAGACACCAACACCTGAGCTCACACCCGAAGAGCCGGCCAGTCCCGAGTCTATTCCAGACTTCTCTCCACTCGATAGTCAGCAGGATGGAATACAGGACTTGTACGACATTTTCACGTCCGATGCTCCGCAGCAGCAGCGAACCCCGCCGTCAAGTGATGACGGGGCTATGCCCATACACCAATTTACTCCCCAGTCCACGACTGAACAATCCAACACCGGAATCACAACATACCCTTTCCACTCCAAAAGCCAGCAGCCACCGACACCCAGCTTCTACGACACTTCACTCCTGCAACAATCCCCCCGGTTCAACAACGATTGCGTCACGCCGTTGCAACGATCTACCTCAACTACACAGCCCTCATGTGTGCACACCACCACTACTAGAACTACGCCATACCTCTTCAGTAGTGGCAGCGTGGAGCAGGCACTACCCAACTTTCATCACAGCTGCCCGCAGAGGGCGCCTCAGCAGTACTGCCAAACAATGAGCCACGACTGCGGCTTGTTCCCTCAGCAACGCGCTCGTCCGTTCTTCGCAAACACACAGCCTACTTGCGCATGTACATCCACCCCTGGATCCCCTCTGTGCCACACGCAGCGAATGCACCATCTCTATGACAGAGAGCCTCAATGGGCGTCCTGGGCTAGACCGGAAGACTACACGCGCGCTTCGTATGGTCAACTAGAAGCCTCACGAGACATGAACACGCCCTTTTCTCACGCCCCACATCCGTCGCATTCATACATGTCGGTGCAACCGCCGACTGAGCGTGGTTGCTGCTGCCACCACCACCACCACCACCACCGCAACCATACACACCCACCACCCCTCGCACATCCCTCATCAGCGAACGGCTTTGACATCCCTCATCCTTACCACGATTCCCGAATGCTCCTCTAGCCGGGCAAACGACAAACCTTCCTTTCACAGATAATCTCTTTCAAAGAGTTATTATGGTGTGATATTGCATCAAGGCCAGGTATCCTCTGGGACCTAAGCGCGGTCTTTACCTATGCTACTAAAGCTGTTGGCTCCGTTCTGCTTTGTCGTCTCTGCAAGTTTTGCGCCCACGACGCTCTTTCTTCTCCACCTACAAGAGGGAAGTCACACTAGAACACACGATTAGCGCGGCGTCTAGATCTAGACTATCGTAGATATAGAACAACATCAAAAAATTTTCCTGCTTGCTGCATTGTTGTTGACGTGCCAAGTTCATTTTGATCCAGTTTCACGGATTAAGACGGGCTGAGAGGCCTGCATGCATCCGCATGCAGCGGGAAATCCGGATCGCTTGTCATAGCCTAGTGGCAGATGTCCCCCCTGGTCTGTAGCGATAAGAAGCATGCATTCACCAAGGCAACAGATACTCCATTTGCGCACATGAACAGGGTTGCTAATGCTTACGAAGCTCGGAAAGTGCCGGGTTGGAGTAGGAAATGGGTGTAGCAGATTGGTTGTTACGTGGCGAAGGACCCTGCCACTTTCACTGTGGTGCTTTCAATCGCGCCACTGTGGTGGCACTGAACCCAGGTCTTCTAATGTGGATACGGTCGTCTCTTCACACAGTCAATAGTATCACTGAGAGCTCCAGACTGTCTTTGGTCGCATCGACATCACTCAGTTGTGGTTAATAGGAGTAAGGGTCGATGATAAAGAGACATGTAACAACTTTAATATGAAATAGTAAAACTACTCAGGGTAGCGTGAGACAGATAAAGATATGAGACACATCTTTTGGGGCAGGACGCTGAGGTTGGTATCCACATATCAACCTCTTTTCAACCTGGCTTCGATCACTCCCTGCCAGCCCGCCTGACCATGCCATACCCTGACGAATTCCAACCCTTCAGCATCCAACAAAGCTGCAGTTTCCTTCTCTGTTCTCTCCTTACCACCCGTTGCCAGCCCAACAATCTAAAGAACAGTATCCTCGGTTAGCCAATGTGACAATCAAACAAGGGAGCGCGGCAACCATTGCCCAGGTTCCAGTTCAGGATTCTCAAAATTCACTTACGTCAATCAAGTAGCCGTTCATGTACTTGCCAGGTTCCGTCCGGGCAGGAATAACAGCATCGAAGATCAGTAGACGTGACTTCGGAGACATCGCTTCAGCGATGCGCTTCAGGATATCCCGGCAAATGTGGTCCGGATGATTGTGCAAAATGTGACCCAGATGGTAAATGTGTGCACCTGAAGCTGATTAGCACCATTTAGTAAGCCAGCAGGGGTAACCTTCGAACCTTTGATCGGCTGCTCCGTATGGAAGTCATAGGCCATCATCTCTACGCCTGCTTGCTGCGCCGGATCAAGCTGCGCGAGAGCATCCGGCCTTTCCTGAAGGATCAGCCTCGCAGAAGTCCCAAAAACATCCCCGGTCTCCGCTTTGGCAAAGTGGAGAACTTTGCCACTTCCGCCACCGATGTCGACGATGAAGGCCCGGTCTGGCTCGGCTTGCACTTCCTCTTTGAGAGATGACCACGGGAAGATGCCGCATTCGGTCGTGGGCTCGTCCATCGCCCGGTTGAATATGTCCAGATGCTGTGGAACAGAAGAAAGCGCCTCGTAGAAGGGCTTGCCCTCAATGCCGTACTCGTAGGCGTACGGCGTCTTGCACACATCATACAGATCCGCTGATGGCCTCGTCTTCAGGTATTCGGGGAGCGAGAGGTAGCTCTTGGCGTACAATGCACTGGGAAATGGATCTGGTCAGTGACTAGGCAACTATGCAGTGATGACGCTTACATCAACTCAAAGGAGCCAACCGCAGTCCCTTTACCCCTGACGAAGATCAAAGATTTGGGGGTGTGAGAGTACGTCTCTTCAACCGGGGACGCGACTATTCCAGCCGCGACTAGAACTCTCATCACCCGCACTATGCCGATGGTCAGCAATGTCCTCATTGGGCTCTGATAAGGAACAGCCAACCTATCACGTCCAGATCCACACCCACAAGATCGGCGAGTTCTTGAGCACTGATGCTGTCCTTGGCTTTCATCTTCTCGAAGATTCCCAACTTGATGGCGATATTGACACAGGAGTAGACAGTCACCTGTTGCTACTGGTCAGCACAGACCTTATCTCTAGGCAGCAATCAATGATGCTGCGTGAATCTTACATCGGTCCATTGTCTGAAAAACTGCTTGAGGTTAGCTATTGCTTACTCCAGAGTGCCTCCAATTAAGTGAAGCTTACCAACTCAATGGGCGATTCCAAATCTTGATAGAGCTGGTCCACTTGCGTCATCAAGCCCAATCGAGCAGAAAGATCGTCATGCTTCAGCTGCTTCGCATTGGCTAGGATAGCCTCAATCTTTGGGACAATATCCAAACTGTAAGAACCCATTTTCTCGACCGGATAATAGTGGCCCTGAGAAAGACATGTCTCTTGAAGCGAAACCAGGCCCTTATAATTACTTCAATGCGCCAATGTTACTCAAGACGCCAAGTTACCGAGTTCCTCAAGACGCCAAGTTCCTCAAGACCCCGAGTTACTCAATGCGCCCATACTACTATGCGAATGAGGTATGAAAGACTCCCGGTTACGTAACTCGACGTGGTTGTGTTAACCGAGAGACCCATCAAAGCCGCTTTCCGAGGGCTCGCTTCGTGCTGACACGGACGGGAATTAACGGATAGGCTTCTAGTGCTTACATGGGTTATCTTTCACAGATCTGATCTGCTTCTAGTGCTTATTTAGTGCTTACAAAAACGGCGTTCCGTTTGACGCTGACCCCGGTAGAAACCGGAGCATTGGGTAATTAGTAGGAGGCTATTCTGCACGACTTGCTTGTGCGAATAGTTCAGCGAAGCTGCTCAGGCCCCAGTTTACTCGCCGGATTCTTCAAATGTTGCTTACTCTGTTGACATGGTGCGATAAGCGCTACATTGATTATCCGTTTTCGTGGCTCTTGTTGCAGGTTCATCCCTTGGCGAGGCGGGCCTCTCGCGCTACCCGAAGTAGACTCTCATGGACATCCAGAACTTGTACCACTGCGTGACTGCTACTGAAGATGTCAATAATGCGGCGTTGCTCTTGCGGATACTTTGTGTGTCGTCAAATTCGATATTGGTATATGTTGTGCAGTTAGTACGGGGAAATCTTTCATCGAGATGCTTGATAAATTAATGAGGATGACATGGATATACACTATCTGTTTCTCGGAGTAAGGTCGCTGGACATAAGGCTCTGCTGAGTTTTTACAAGATTCGATACAAAAGCACCATCTGGTAGGCGGAACGGCCGTACGCGCGCGAGGGAGTGATACGAGTATTTTATGATACATTGGTAGGCAGTGGTGACCGCCACTATTTCACATTGGAGGTGTAGCATACAAAGGACAATTGGGAGGAATATCAAGCCATACGTAGAAACGCGACCATCGCTTGTTACCAATCTAATTCAAATTCACTGTCTAAAATCAAACTCCACCTACGCCATCGAAGCCAGACAAAACCCCGGAAATCTATCCATCTCGAACAACTTCCACCAACCCCACCACAACCTACACCCCCGTCACCAACTTACTCTTCTCCGCAATCTTCCCCGCCAAACTCTCAATCGGCACCGCCGCCAAAATCTCCAACAACGCCATATTCGCCTTCAACTCCCTCGAAATCCAGTTCCGCACCTCGAGCGCGACCAGCGAATCCACGCCGTACCGATACAGCGGCCTCCCCGGATTGACCTCCGACGCCGGCATCTGCAGAATATCCGCCGTCTTCTGCACCAACGCCTCCGTAATGATCCCCGCCGCCTCCTCCTTGTTCCCGGCCGCAACCTTCCCCAGCCTCGCCGCCACAGTCTCCCCCTGGCCCTCTGCCGACCCGGCAGCAGCGGAGGCGACGCTCGCAACAGCCAACGGCCCGAAGCGCGGATCGGCAAAGTAGTCCGGCCGCGCGAGGCCGTGCGCCGCCATGATGTCGGCCGTGCCGAGCCCGGTCGTGACCTGTGCCGGACAGGTACCGCGCAGTTGCTGGTTGATCAGGCTCTTCATCAGCGCGTGGAAGGCGCGCTCGCGTATGCCGAGCGCGCGCTCCCACAGGGCGAAGTTGCCCGTCGTGCCGGTTTCGGCGAGGACGCCGACGTCGCGCATGATGCCGAGGTTGACGGATACGACTGGGAGGGCGGAGGAGGAGGAGGAGGAGGAGGAGTGGTGGAGTTGGGCCAACGCGTCTTGGTACGTGTTGCCGGCCGCGTATTGCGCTTGGCCTGGGTTGCCGTGGATGCCGGAGATGGAGGAGCAGAGGATGAGGAAGTCCAGCGGCGGGCGGGTCTGGGTGGAAGAGAAGTAGGTGTGCAGGTTCCAGGTGCCCTGGACCTTCGGGCGGAGAGCGGTGGTCCAGTCGGCGTACGACATCTTCTCGAAGACGACGTCGCGCAGCACCATGGCCATCTGGATCACGCCCTTGATGGGCGGCAGGTCCTGGGAGCACTGTGTCATGGCGGCGAGGAAGGAGGCCGAGTCGGATACGTCGCCGCGGTAGGCCTTGACGCGGACACCGCCGGGGCTGGCGGAGAGTTCGGATATGGTGGCCTGAGCCTGGGGACTGCCGTCGCCGGAGCGCGACAGGAAGGCGATGTTGCGCGCGCCGGACGCGACGAACGCCTTCGCGAGGCTGCGGCCCAAGCCGCCCAGGCCGCCGACGAAGAGGTACGTAGCATCGGGATCAAGCTTGAGCGAGTCCTCGGCCTTGCGGAGGACGGGGGCTTCGACCTTACCGTCGCCATCACCAGCAAACGAGAGCACGAGCTTCCCGCGGTGCTTGCCCTGCTGCATGGTGCGGAAGGCGTCGCCGACCTGGCCGACCGGGTACACGACGACGGGGCTGGGCGCGCGCAGCACGCCCTGCTGGATCAGCGCGAAGCAGTCGTGGAAGACCTGGTAGAAGGTCTCCGGGTCTTCGAGGAAGAGCGTGTGGTTGTTGACGAAGGTGAAGGACGTGCTCTTGCCGAAGGGCCGCATGTCGAGGCGCATGTTGTTGGTGATGTCGCGCAGGCCGATCTCGATGAAGTGGCCGAAGGAGGCGAGGCAGCCCCAGGATGCGCGGAGGAGCTCTCCGGAGAGGGAGTTGAGGACGCAGTCGACGCCGCGGCCGCCGGTGATGCGTTTGATGCCCTTTTGGGTGATGGGTGGTCAGCATGCAGGAAATGAAGAGGCAGTGTGAAGGTGGAGAAATTCTTACCTTGACGAAGCTGGCATCGCGTGAGTGGAATATGTGCTCCTCGGGGATACCGTACTCCTCCATGATGAGTTTGCGCTTGTCTTCTGTACCCACGGTGACGTAGATGACAAGACCAAGGTGTTTCGCCAGCCTACAAACGTCAGCAATGTGCAATTACCCGAGCGAGTGGAAATGATACTTACTGTATCGCCGCTTGACCCACACCTCCCGCCGCTGCGTGGATCAACACAGACTGGCCCTTACGAAGCTTGGCCGCGCAGATGAATGCGTAGTACGCCGTCGTGTGCACGATAGGAGACGCTGCTGCATCTTCGAAGGACATGGAATCCGGAATCTTGGCCAATCCATGGTGGTGCACTCGGATTCTGGTCGCATATGCTCCAATGTGGACGGTGCTGACGCGATCCCCGGGCTTGAAGTCAGTTACCTTGCTTCCCATCCTCACAACAACACCACTAGCCTCCAGGCCCAGCGCTTCGACGGGAATGAGACCCATACAAGCCATGACATCCTTGAAACTAAGGGCACTCTACGTTAGCACGTTGTGCGCTGAATAGATAAGGGATTACAGCAACTTACTTGATGCCTGTAGCCTTGACCTCGACTTCGACTTCGTGATCTTCAAGCGGAGGACTCATGCGTTCGTCCGGAACGAATCTCAACGTATCCAAGAGACCAGGATTGCCGATGGTAAGTCGAAGGGCTTCGCCTTGGGCGTTGAGATTCTCGTTGCGAACAGAAGCTTCCAGGTGGTGGCGGATGCTCTCGTTCTGCTGGAGGCTCTTGAAAAAGCGGGCAATCTGGAGGATGCCACCCACTTCTTGGAATTCATTGTCCCCGGTGTTTGAAGTGAGAACTCGGGTTGCGAGGGAGGGACCGTACTGGTGCCCCGTCGGCTCGCTGAGATGCAGGATTTGGAACTTGATGCTCGCGTTCTCGCTCATCATGGTTCGCGCGAGGCCGTCGACCATTCCGAATGCTGGGTTGTCGCCACAGGTGATCCAGAGGAGCCTCTCACAATTCAATCCCACTGTTCGGACAGTCTCAAAATCAGGCTCGGAGAGGTCCTCCAGCAGTGGCCGTTCGAGCTCCATCAACGAGATGTATGTTTTACCCTTGACATCCTCGGCATTGATACCATTGTTCCAAACGCTTGTCGAGACCGCGTACCCTTGGTCCTGAATAGTTTCCTGGAGCACGGAGGCGAACTTCTCTGCAGCGGACGTGGCTGTGGACGGCTGGATAATGACTACTTCGTGAGTCGACGAGCCATTGGTGTGTGGTCCTGCTTGGGCTTCCCGGCTAGAGTACAGAGCAATGGATTTCCCGTCCTCGATGTCTGAGACTATCTCGAAGCCCTTGCTCACCAATGCCGAAGCCGCAGCATCATTGCTAGCAGTCACGACGATAGTGGCGTCAGGCTTCGCCAGTTGCTGTCTCGCCAGGTCAATGAGATTTTCTAGATTGTTCGGGTCTGAAAGCTCGTGCGAAATGATCAGCAGATCGGAGGGAGCCTTATCAGCGGGCACTGGAGCATTGTTTTCGCCAAGGGAAACGATCTGGCCGAATGCATTCCCATCATTCTGGCCAGGGTTTGCCACAGCATAACGGATGCGGTCTGGACGAAGTTCGCCTTCGGGCAGCTTCAATATAGCTGCGTTGCTATAATCAGCTTCCTCAGAGATCAACTCGATGGCCGTTGCCGCCGGCCTTTCATGGATTGCAAGGCGAATAAGCTGCATTCTACGTTAGCCACAACACAGTCCTGACTTTTTTCCTGAGTAACTTACCTCGGTGAGCCTTGAATCAGCCGGGAATCCGCTCAACACCCGGCTGATCTCATCCGTCTTCAGCAGACCCAGGGCATAGTTCCATTTCACCTCAGACGTGATGTCAGCAGGATCGACCTCCACGCCGTCGCCATCGGCCTGGCCCACTTCCATATCCAGCTCCGAGGTTCGGAAGTCCTTGACCGACAGGAAGACCTTGGAGACATCCTTATCGAAGACGGCAATGTCTGAGGACAACTCGTTAAAGCCGTACCTCTCGCCCCGACAGACGCTCGGCAAGACGTAGCCCGCATCAGCCGGGATGTCTGCAGAGATCTCCAGCTCGCCAATCGTAGTCGGAACATGCGGTTTGTCGTACTTGAAGACGCCGTTGCCCTTGTACGTTGCGCCCAGCGAGCCCTGGAAGATGGCATCGAGCGACGCAGCGTTGATGAGGAACGGCCTTTCCAGCTGTCCCCGGCTGTACGTCTCCCCAACATCAACCAGCTTGACATCATACACCGTCTTGCCGTGGCCCGGCCGGCAAAGCTCCACACCCTGGAACAGCTCGCCATAGTTCCACGCCGCCTTGGCGAACTGCTCGTAGAACCGCTTCTTCTCGTACGTCTCCTCGCACTCGTCCCGGACGCGACGATACTCCGCAATCCGCGCCGCATCCGCCAGCGCGTCCTCGCCCGCCATCTGCGCGCTCCGATGCTCCTCGTAATCAATCGCCACCAACCCGCGCGCATTATCCCGCAGCTGCGCCGCATCCGTCCCGACGCACGACGACACGGTCCACTCCATCCAGCTCGCCGGCGTCGAGCCGCTCGTCGCAATCAGGTGCGGCCGCACATGCACGATGACCTCGGTCGGCTGGTCCTCCGGCAGCGCCATGGCCGCGAACAGGTTCACGTCGCGCAGCCGGAACGCGCGCGCCGTCTTGCCCGCGTCGACCAGCTGCCGCGCGGCTTCCAGGACGACGCTGACGATGCCGGCGCCGGGGAACAGCACCGTGCTGCCGACGGCGTGGCCGCGCAGCCAGGGCTCGTCGGCGAGGCGGATGAAGGCGCGCCACTGGTGCTCGTTTTCGGCCATGGGGGGAAGGGGGGCGCCGAGGAGGCTGCGTGGCGCGAAGGGCTGCGTCGTGAGGGCGCGGTGCAGGCGCGAGTCGGCGCGGAAGGTTTTGGTGTGGTTCCATGGGTAGGGGGGCAGGTCGGTGAGGAGGCGGGATTGGGAGGAGGAGGAGGAGGAGGAGTCGCCGTTGGCGGTCTGCAGGGAGAACGAGGCGCCGTGCAGGAAGAGGTCGCCGGCGAGTTTGAGGACCGAGTCGACCGCGTTCGCGCCGCGGGTGAGGGCCGAGCTGTAGGCGACGTTCTTGATGCCGTGGTGCGAGAAGATCTGCTCGACTGGCCCGCCCAGAGCGCTGTGCGGGCCGACCTCGACGAGGAGGTCGACTGTGTTCTCTCCGTCGCCGGAGGAGGGGCGGACGAGTTCTTTGACGGCGTCGGCGAAGAGCACGGGCGAGATCAGGTTGCGGACCCAGTAGGACGGGCCCAGCAGTTCGGCGTCGACCTCGCTGTTCGTGACGCTCGAGACCATGACGGGGTGCCCTTCCGACGGCTGGGCGGGCTCGATGTCGGCGATGGAGGCGTAGTACTTTCCTACGGCCGAGTTCATGTGGGAGGAATGGTAGGCGACGTCGACCTTGAGTCGCCGGGCGAAAACACCTCGCTCTTCCAAGATGGCGCGCAGCTCTTCAAGTGCCGCGACATCTCCAGAGAGGGTGACGCTGGAGGGAGAATTGACACAGGCGATGCTCACTGAGCCACTCTTGAGCGCAGCCTCGAGGATGAACTGTCTGGCTTCCTCCGGCGAGGCTCCAACAGCCATCATACCGCCCTTGAGGTGCTTGAGGCCCGCCGATGCGTTTCCCCTGAAGTAAGCCGCCGCTATAGCATCGTGGTGAGAGAGGGCTCCCATGGTATATGCAGCAGCGATCTCTCCACTTGAATGGCCAACAACCTTCGAGGGAACAACGCCCCACGCACTCAACTCGTCCACAAGCGCGATTTGCAGGACCGAGCAGATGGGTTGCGAGATAGCGGGTATGCCAAGTCTCGACTCGTCTTTGCCCCTGGACAGCTCCGTGACCGGGTCCCAGTCGCATCCGAGCGATTTCAGGATGTCGGCAGATCTCGCAACCGAGTCTCTGAAGACGGGGCGTTCTAGTAGCTCGATGCCCATTCGAGCCCACTGCGCACCCTGTCCGGTGAAGACAAAGCTTGCCACATATTAGATTCAGCGAATATAGAAATAGGATTGGTGGACTTACCCGATCCGTGCTTGGTTGGTTGCTGCACGGACAGCATTTTCTCCCGGCTCTGATGATAGTTTCTCCCGCAACTCCGCTGCGCTCTCGGCCAGGAAGCTGGCCCGCCATGCAAGGCCGGATCGGGAAGCTGCGAGAGTGTGCGCAATGTTGGCAAGGTACTCCGGGGTGGATGCAGCCGGGCCGAGGCTATCCAGGTGCTCCGCGAGCGCGTTGCCTACACGCTTGAAGCCGGCCTGATCTTGACTGCTGAGGACAAATAATCTCTTCCCGCTGTGGAAGGCGGTACTCTTAGTAAGAGAGCCGTTGGTAAGAGCTCCATTGATTTTGACACCGTTGGTATGGATACCGTTGGTCTTGAAACCGTTGGTGGTGCCGTTGGTGAGAGAGCCGTTGGCGTAATTGTGTCCGGGCTTGAATGATTCCAACACGACGTGTCCATTCGTACCCCCCATTCCGAAGCCACTGACGCTCATGCGCCGCACGCCTTGGGTGATGGGCCAGGGAGTCAGCTTCGTAGGTACCGCCATGTTCCAATCATCAAAAGGAATGGCGGGGTTTGGCTTTGACAAATAGATGTTTGGTGGAATAAGTCCATGCTCCATGGCTAGCACGCCCTTGATGATGCCAGCCACACCGGCAGCAGCCTCCAGATGACCAATCTGCTGATTATCAGCCACATCTCTCAGGGAAATACTGGCAATAGACTTACGTTCGGCTTGACGCTACCGACCCACAACTTCCGTGACTTGGTGGCGCCCTGCCCGATGGTGCGGTGAATTGCTCCCACTTCTGCTGGATCACCAACTTTGGTTCCCGTACCCTGGAGCATATCTCATCAGTTCACTTCAACTACCTGTCATCGGGCAGTTCTACTTACGTGTGCTTCAACGTATTGAGTCGACCCGTAGTCCAAGCCATTCGACTCGTACACGTATTTTATCAAATCAGCCTGCGCCTCGCTCGACGGCATCGTCACGCCCTGCGTCCAGCCATCCGAGTTCACGCCAGAGCCTCGAATCACAGCGCGGACGGAATCCCCGTCTCGCAGCGCGTCATCCAGCCGCTTCATGACGAGAATCCCACACCCCTCGCCACGCGCATAGCCGCCCGCATTCTCATCGAACGCCCTCGAGTGGCCCTCAGGATTCAAGAATCCCAAATTGGCGAGCTGGAAGTTCCCATCCGGACTAAGGATCATCCCCACGCCGCCCACAATCGCCATCTCCGACTCCCCCGACCTTAAGCTCTGGCACCCCAGATGCGTCGCGACGAGGCTCGACGAGCACGCCGTCTGCACCGTCGCGCTGGGGCCGTGGATGTCGAAGAAGTGCGACACGCGGTTCGAGATCATCTCCTCGGACGTGCCCAGGATGTGGTACTTGGGCATGTTCCCGAAGTCCCGCACGACGGCGTCGCGGTAGTCGCTCATCGACGAGCCGATGTAGCACGCCGTCTGCGAGCCGGCGACGCGGTGCAGCGGCTTGCCGGCGTTTTCCAATGCCTCGTAGACGACTTCCATGGCGATGCGCTGCTTCGGGTCCATGGCCGCGGCTTCGGCGGCCGTGATGCTGAAGAAGGCGGCGTCGAAGGCGTAGGGGTCCTGCGAGAGGAAGTGGCCGCCCTTGGTGGGAAGCACATTTTGCCGGTCTTTGGAGGCGGGGTGGTAGAAGGTGTCGGCGTTGTAGCGGTCGGTGGTTGGCGAGTAGGCGTCTTTGAGGGCTGTTAGTGGTGGGCTATGTTCTTGGAGGGGAGGGCACTCGCCGTTGCCGTTCTTCAGGAGATCCCAGAATCTCGACGGCGAGGTAGCGTCGCCGGGGAAGCGACACGCCAGTCCGACGATGGCGATAGGGGTTTGTGCTGGGTTGCTTGTTGAAGGCATGGTTGCGACAAGTTCTACGACACCACTACTGCTGTAACTATTCCCATTCTCGTGTATCTATATCGCCAAAGCCTCCATTGCACTCCCAGTGTCATTTAGTGCTTACATTGGATGTACGTAACGAATTTCTGTGCATTTTAGTGCTTATACAATACAGTTTTCCATCTGTAATTGCTGCCTAGCACGTGCTTGTCACGTCGTGTAGGTCTGTCATCGCCGGTACCTTTTTTTCCCCGTGTGTAGACCCTGTATTCCGGCAACGGTGGGTCTACCCGAACGTCTAAGCACTAGCGGGCGCATCAACCGCAAGGGTCCGCCTTATCTCCTTTCTAGTGCTTACGCCATGCAGTAGTGCTAACAGGGCCGGTTTCCGGTGCTGGGAACCCTTTTAGCCGACGAAGGATTAAATACCCGCATCCTCCCACCTCTGCCATCAACCCTTCTCCATCCTTCAGAAGAACATCGCAGTGCTCCCAACTTCCATTAGTTACGCATTTATCCGTCATTGCAACAGCAAAAATGGTTTTCAAACTCTATGGTTCCGCCATGTCTACTTCTCGTGTCTTAGTGACGATTCTCGAGAAAGATCTGCCGTACGAGTTCATTCGCGTCGACATTGCGAAAGGCGACCAGAAGAGTGAAGAATACATGAAGCTGCAGCCCTTTGGCAAGGTGCCTGTGTTAGATGATGACGGGTTTCTGATGTTTGAAAGTAGAGCCATTTGCAAGTATCTTGACCGGTAAATGTTTCGCGGCCCATTTGTCGAAGCTCCGCCAATACTTTCGTTAGGAAATACCCTTCCGGAAAGAAGCTGATTCCGGAGGGCGATGAGGCCTATGGCCGCTTTGAACAAGCTTGTTCTGTCGAGCAAAGCTATTTTGCTGCTGCCGCGGAGACCATAGGGACTGAGCTTGTGATCAAACCGTACGCATATGCATTCCTTTTTTTTTCCTGCTGCTTTGCTGGTACATGTCCTGATGAAAAACTCTGCAGAATGAAAGGCCTTGGTGTCCCGGATGAAGCAAGGGTTGCACAAGCCGAAAAGGACCTTGACACAGTTCTCGCGGTTTATGATAAGATTTTAGCTAAACAGAAATATCTGGTCGGAGACGAGCTGACCTTGGCGGACCTGTTTCATTTGCCCAATGGAGCAGCCTTGAAGGGAGGTAGGTGGAAAGAAGTGTTCAAGAAGTACCCGAATGTAGACAAGTGGTTCAAGGGGCTGCAGGAGAGAGATACCTGGATCAAAGCTGCGACAGAGGCGGGAACAATGGCGTGATATATAGCGGTCATGTTGAGCTCCCATACCTTGCATACTGGACGACTACTCCGTGCTCTTACACGCGCTTAATTTGGGGCTTACTCCCAAATCGGTAACAATTGACAGCGTCAGCGCCATCGACCAGGTGGAGCACGGCTCGCGCAAACTCGGGGTCTCACAATGCCTTCAAGGAGGCTGCTATCCTCGATTGGAGGCGTTAAATAGTCAGAGTAATAATTCAAGCCTACGAGAAATGCGAGGTGTGTTAGCTGCCTGAATGCTACATGTTTCAACTTCACTGCTGTTTACATATTTCACGCTGTTGTCTTGCTTGTTAATTGAGCATTGCCTGATCCTTCGCCTCAGATCAATCTTCATGAACCCCACCTTGACACTTAACGTTGATGCGGGAGCTTCGAAGTATTTCTCATATTCTTGCTCCATCACTCCCAAATTTATCTTCCTCAAGCTGTAATGGCCGGTGAAGATGGAGTTGCACATTGATTAGCGTGTATGGGTGCAGAAAGCCATGATTCAGAGACCAATGGAGGACAAATAAAGCCCACACAATCTAGGTCCGCGTCAGTGTTGTAAGCTTTTGAAAAGGCACGTTACCACAAGTTCCGACAGTATTGCACGAGTTGCTGTAGGTCTCCAAAAAATAATTGCTCAGTCAAAGTTGGCGGGGTAGAGTCCCCACATGCCGAAGGCGTTCGCCATCGTTCTCCTGCTAAACAGGAGATCTATACCATGCGACTTCATCGCCACTCACCGCATATTCCAATGTGCATAAAATCATGCTTTTTATTCGAGGCAGTGCAGCGACAATCAGCAGAGATACGAGACAAGTCTCGGGCAGTCCGCAGATTGCCCACCTGTAGAGTTCTGATTTGACAAGCCACATTCAGGTGAATACAAAAGAGTCATGCAATCGTCGTTGCTCGTTAGGCAGAATCAGGACTTGCAAGGCTGTGTTCTGTAGAGTTTGGGGGCCAAAGATGCAGGAGGCCAAAAAGCGAAGAACGATGGGTGGGGGCCGGCGCATATATCAGTCGCGCCAGTGGCCAGATTAATTACGTATCAGCACGAGCAAGGAAACTCAGGACCAGGTGCCTGGTTATCATACGACAGGGGTCCCAGTTGAACTCGCTTGCAAACACAGGGGGGTTTGAAATCGATCAATCAAGCAGGCCTACTAGCGCTTGGATTGATGAAAAGCTTATCAAGCGCTTGCGCCGAATATGTTACTATAATAAATTTAGCATTCCCAACTTTATACCTCTTAACACAGCCGGAGAACAGTTAAAGGGAGCAGAAGGTGAGAGAATCGAAATCATTCAAGCCCTAACGTAATAGGCTAAGCCTACTACAGTAGGTCCCCGGCTCTCACTCCACTGAACAGTTGCAATCGAACGGATAAATTTACCCCGTTTGCAAGCGGCACAGTCGGCGTTTCATCCACTTGCGAACATCAAAGGGGTTGCTGTGCCGCTCGCAGGTGGCTTGCGATTGCTGGGACCCCTGTCATAGGAGGATAAATAAAGATAAAAATAGAGATAGCAGCTGAAACGACAGAGCGCGACGATCACAGGTGACGAGAATTCTGATTGGCTGTACGTCTTCAACGTGACGAGCTTTGATCACCTTTATATTCGTGTTCGGGGGGCAGGAACACCAAACACTCACCGCTCTCACATCTCCATTGACAGTATGGATTCCGCGCTGTATGATGTTCACACCGGCACGTGGACCAATTGGGCGCATGGGAAGATCTTTGGGGCTACTCTGACGACTACTCCAGCCGACGGAACCCTCTTGATCGCCTTCATCTCTCTCTTCATCACCCTTGTTGGCACTCACTTCTGGAGGATTGGATGCTTCGTTTTCCATTATTCGTACTCCACAGAAGCGGCCCGAGACGGGTTATATCACCAGCGACAAGCGATTCTTCGCAATTCAGCCAATGGAGCCAGCGGTCTGTGGAGTCTCGCCCTTGTCCTCCTGGCATGGCGACGTACTGCGAAGCAACCATTTCGCCGCATCGTTCCGCTCGTAACTTTTACTCTCATCACGTTGGGAGCCTTCGGCGTTGCGAGCACGTTTTCTTCCCGCATTTCGACTCTTACGGGAAAGGCAGTACTCATCTCGTCTAAAAACTGCGGGGTTCTGGACGGCTCGGCACAAAGAAATGTATCTGATTCCTCCGTCTATTTGGTTCCATATTTTTCTCAAAAGCTGGCCTCAAGCTCCAACTACGTTCAGCAATGCTACAACGGACAGTCCGGCTCCAATGGCTGCACTTTGTTTGTCAAGGAAAGCCTTCCGGTAACAACCGTACCAAATGCGACATGTCCATTTCCTGGGGATATATGCAAAAGCCAGGACTCCAATATCCGCATCGACACCGGCTACCTCGACAGTAACTTAGACTTCGGCATCAACACCCCTCGTGACCAGCATTGGCTCTATCGACGTGTAACCCATTGCGCTCCGTTGAAGACCGAAGGCTACCGGGAATCTGTGTCGAAGTTAGACGGCGGCTTGGATATACCATACATGAAGTACTTCTTCGGCGGAAGGACTGGCTTGGGGAATGGAAATCTTACATACGAGTATCCTATTCTGCAAAAGTCTCAAGTCTATGCTGAGAACTTCCAGAGTGCTTTTGCAGATTACAGTTTAAGGTATACCACAACCTCGACGATATTTGATATAGGTCTCTTGGCTAACGAAATTATAGCATCCTTGCGGTCAACTACTACAACGGCTCAATCAGCAGGGACCAATCCCAATTCACCCCTATCAAGGCCTTGCAGCGGCCTGATGCCGACTTGTACATGATTTTCCTCTCATCGAATGCCGTCATGTTCACAAACGAGACGGACGACCCTTGGTACTCTGCGCACGACCACGCCGGGCGCATATACTCAGTATTCGATAAAACAGCGATTACAGACGTATATTTTGCTGATGAACCAGCTTCTCCTCTAGCCTGTTTGATTCAGCACCAGGTCTGCGATCCTCAATCGACTTCAAACACAACTTGCACCCCGCTGGTTTCCGCCATGGACTTGCGCGAAGCGGCTGCCGCCATCTGGTCTGATGAAGACGGATTATCGTCATTCATGTTCTCCGCCGGCGCCGGCAATCTCGATGGCACGGGCGTATCCACACTCATCATGCAGTCGGGCCTGGAATCCGACTCCAGCAGAAGCTTCGGAGAGCAGGGACCCATTCCCAACAATCAGTGGCAACGAGACGTCGCGAGATGGACCAACATCTCACTCGCCTACACACAGCAGTCATATCTAGACGCAGCAAGCGGCCCGAGCGATCCACAGGTTGAGCAGTTTTACACCGGTCCTCTAAGCGATGATCATCGCCGGCTCTGCCGGAACCAGGTTCGCCTATCCCCCGCACACCTCCTCGACGCTTCTCTAACGCATCCGCAGATGATCCTCACCACCGCGTACACCAACTTCTCGATCTTCGGCCTAGCAACGGTGTTCGTCGTGGGCGGCTTGATCATCTTCATTTCCTACGCGCTCGAGCCGGTGATGCGGTGGAGGAAGCGCAGCCGCCACGCCTACGCCACTCTCGAGTGGACCATGAACGACACGCTGCAGCTGCAGCGCATGGCGCATGAGGAGCTCGGCATGGGCAGATGGACGAACTGCGACCGCGACGTCCCCATCACCGAGGGCCGAGACCGCCTCGCTGTGCTGGACTTGGAGGATTTGAAGCATCCGCGGCTGCAGGTGCCGCCGGATACGTTCGAGGACATCTTGGCTGGGAAGCCTGAACGCGGTAGGGGAGATAGCGGGGAGGGGACGACGCCGGAGAAGAGCGTGCGGACGACGGAATCGGAAGTTGGGCCTGGTGCTGGGGATTCGGAACAGGGACTGGAGGTTGTTTCTCAACATGGTCCTCGCGAATCAACGCACTAAGCTAAGCCCTCTTCACTGGCGATGCTTATACATTCTTTACGGCTAAATCAATTTTTGTTTTCTCTGAATCAAGTATGTGTTATCCCAGAATCGAAGATTAAAAATAAACTGCTGTCTGTATATGAGGCACGATCTACCAGTAGCATATAATGTTTTTGGCAGTTTAGCATCTGGCAATTCAACTTTGAATTTTCTCGTGGTTGCCATAATGGTTGGCTTAGGAAGTAGTTCTGACCACGGTTTGGAATGCTGTTGATGAAAATGTCAATGAATTGGCTACTTCCGAAGCATGATTGTAGCAAATATGGACATGGTAGATTCTTAACCCAACCAGGCAAGTGGCTACTGCTCCAAAACAAGGTCCGTACGAGCCTTAGCCGAATCTGAAAATCTCGCACAAGCTTTGGCTAATACCCACACTAGGTATAATGACATCGAATAAGTGCTCGTCTCAATTCGTGCCGCTGTTATGAAGAAACTCTGTCCCTCCTTGTAAACAGGCTGTTCAAATCCTAAGTGCTACGAAAGAGAACTAGTAAGCAGCTGCTAAGGATTACCTACCTGCGCCACAGCGTACCACGATAAGATCCCGTTACGAGGCTTGGCGCCTCACGAAACATCTTATCGAGCCACTTTTTCAACCGTGGTAGAATCTTCTGACCTCTTCATCCTGGCCAAGTAGATGCGAAAGCAGCTTTTCCAATGACAGATTAAAGTCCAATGGCTGTCCCTCCGTAGGTAAAAGAACGACAAGGTATCAACTAGCGACATCGGCCTAAAAGGCGGGAACACAAGGATGGCATAAGGACGGGAAAGACGCCATCGAAATCGACCGGGTATTCATGTCAAATGTGGACCCCTGGCACACGGTGAAGCCGCCGTTGGTGTAGCTGAAGCTCTGCCCCACGCGCCGCTTGTCCAGTTAGGCTGTGGTTCATATCAGCGTCTTTTACACATCTTCCTAGTCTGGGTTACGCGCTGGATCTTGCAAGATTTTTGCGACTTCTTAGATCTAGGCGTCGGTGCGCACATTACGTGGAAAGGTAATGAGCTATGAGCCATCTCCCGGCTGACTAGGGTTTCGTCCGAGAGGTCCTTGCGCCCGAGGCTACCCTCGGACGAATAGATCCATCCAATCACCTTCGAATATACGCCTGAAGAAGGTTTTGGCGCCATTGGAGACCATGGGAATATCGGTATCGAGTCGTCAGAAAAGGTTGATTTCTAAGGAGACTTATTAGTAGGCACCATATCCCTGTGTGCATGCTACGCGTGGACGTTGGTCGCATCAGGGAAGTGCTTGATAGACGAGCGCTAGCCTTTCGTCCGAGTATTGATAACATACCTGGTGCAGTCCACGTTTGAGGATGCCATCGACCTGGACACGGCTGCGTAAGTGGCTATTCTCATTGGTACTAACGCTGACGAAGGAAGAGTACTATATCCGGCCATGCCGGCTCTAGGTTTATGCTCGAGGTATTGTGGGAAAGGCTTGAAGGACCCACACCGGAGATTATTAGTGGTTGTATACGAGTATCTGCTTCCGCGGGATCCGGGGGACGAGTCTTTCTTCGCTATAAATACAGCGCTCTCTAGCTTTACAAACAACATCTCCAAGAAAGGCACCGCCTCATACATCAAGATGACGATTGCTACCCCTCTCGAAATCGGCGTCCTGCTCGTCGGTGAAGAAGTCCAGTTCAACGACATCGCACCAGCCGATCTTCTATACATGATTAGCCCGGAGTTCCTCGTCTCATTAGGTCCAGCGGTTCCACCAATGCAATCTCTGGCTGTGCCCATGAACATATCCTACATCAACGAGAGAGGCGAGGGTCTGTTCCCTCTTACCGCGGGAGCTAAGATTGCCGTTACTGTATGCACCCTTCGTCCAAGCTGCATTTTCTTAGGCCCCTTGGAGAAATTTATTTAGCTAAGTTGACTCTTAGCACTCTCTTACGACCGCGCCAAAGCTCGACATCATGATCATTCCAGGAACTTCAGCCGATCCTACTGCGCGACCAGCCGTCGATCGGTTCATCAAGTCCGCCGTCGCAGGTGGCACGGCCGTCTTAAGCATCTGCAGCGGAATTTTTCCCACGGCGGCTTCTGGGATTCTGGACGGCCTCGTCGCGACCGCACCTCTAGGTGTGCTATCCTTAGTACGAGAGCGCTTTCCGAACGTGAAATGGGTCAACAAATGCCGTTGGGAGAAGAGCGGTGGAGCCGACGGTCAAGGTGAAATCTGGACAAGTGGTGCCGTGGCGAATGGCGTGGATTTGACGTGCGAGTTTATGCGTCAGAAGTTTCCAGAGAGTAGGCAGCTGGTGGATTTCATGATCGCTCTTTCGGGTATTGCCGAGAGGAGGAGAGAGTATAGTATGAAGGAGAAGATAGTGGAGGCGATGGTGGAGGGCGAAAGATCGCCAGCATAGTGAGGTAGCCAGAGAGTCAAGTCTTTTGCGTTTCCAATGAAACTGCTGCTACTTGGAGCTGAACAAGCCTATAATGAGGCATCTGATGTAAGGATAGCATAGAAAAGCCTGAACCTCATTTTAAAATTAGTCGTGGTGCGGCGAGAGGATATTCTTCTGCGCCTACACTTGCTCAGTGAGCCTGGTCTGCGGAAATGGAAAGAGGATATGTCAGATTATTTCTCTACAGCCTCAGGCATCACTCATCTGTTGAATACTCTCACAGTGACATGGAGGGCATCAACTATACCCAAAATCCTCGGAACAGCACTTGTACGGATATCTCAATTCTCTCTTATATATTTAATCAAGCCTATCTACCTCCCCCCCTCTCAGGAGATAATCAACTACACGAAGGATAAGCCAAGATCAGAACGCTCACCCATCTCCTCATAGTCACCGACAAACAAGAAGAAATCAGAATCCTTGATGCCCCCCGGCCTCACCCCCCCTGCCACTCACAGCATGCTCTTGGCCTTACGCCTGATGCCGCACCACCAGCCCACTCGTCCCCACAACACTCAACCCTGGTATTGAGTCCAAGTCCACGTCCAGCCAGTCCAGGCTCGACTGCACGTCGGACAACTGCCAGAAGGGAATCATGTCGTAGCCGGCCGCACCCGTGGCTTCAGGAGGCAGAAAAAAGTTGAGGGCGTAGCTGTTCGAGGCCTTTGCGGCGTTAGTCACAGCGGGAGAAGGAGAGATGCTGTGGTTGGAGAGATGGTGGTATTGGTGTTGGGCGTGGCGGCGGTGGTACCGCTGGAGGTGCCGTTGAGGTTGTTGAGTTGGGAGGCTGGTGTAGGGCCGGACGGCGGTCTCATTTTTCCGAGAGAGTGTCGGGCGTGCTTTCGGTCTTAATTGGAAGATCTAAATGGCAGTAGAGACTTGGTGCGAGTTCACATTCAAGGTCGATCTGTTTATATCAGAGTCACTTGTGAGGAACGCTTCCAGCTCCAATCGATACAATGTACTCGATCTTACTGATTTCCGCGATACTCTTCCTTGCGCCAGCGAAGATGTTAAACCTCTATGCACCATAAATACCGGCCGAATCGAGATCAACTCAAACGTGCCGCTGGATAACAAGGCAGTCCAAAAAGTTCCGGGTGAGCCGCCCACCAGGAGACTACACCGTGCATTGTACTATGTCTTCTAGGCATAGATTACAGGATCCTCGACCTTGACGGTGTGGTGCGCATCTATATCAACGATACCGAAACCGGCGCGCCCCGGGCATGTGTCGAGGCAAATTTATCCAACGAGAAGACAGTGTATCAGAAGACCATCGCCTGGACAACTTCCGCGGTGATAGGCTCCGGCTTAGCTGCATCGACTGCCGCATCCGTTTTTGGCCATTCGTGCACTGCCACTCGCCGGAGACCACAACGAGCGAAGAAACCTTCAAGGTTGTCTCTGTGCGGGAAATCGAGCGGCTTGCATTTCGCGCCGGTCTTGAATGACGGCCATACTATCGAGTTCAATGCAAGCTCAAATTAATGGCGGCTTTCATCAACCTCTAGTGCGCGGCGCTTTGACTCGAAAACCATCCTGGAATGGCTTACAGTTGGTCCGAAGGAGCGCTCAGATGGTTCGGACGAAGCCAAAGCCTTGGCACAAGTTTCGAGACCGATGATTCATTACCGTATTTCTCATTCAATAAAGCCGAAATCCCCGAGGGGAAAAGAGCATCTCCGAGCCGGAAAAATCTTTACACCCTGGATCGGCATCGCCGAGCACTCTGAATGCAAATAATGCAGTAGAGAAAGCCGTATAGGGGCTGGCGGAGAGATTCGTGACAATAGTCGGTGGGTATAGAGTTCGTCCGAACCACACTACGGACGAAACTTCGTCTCCATACAAGTTTTAGCGACGATGATTTAGAATGAGTCACATCCAGTGTACGTACTCAATTTGAGCCCTGGCTGATTTTGGTAGTGCAGATATCTTTAGCATCTAGTCAGTCGCTCAGGTATAAAGGGCCGTCTTACAAGCTAGCTTGACTACGAACTGCAATGCAGCCGCGCTTTGACGTTGCCGGAAACGCTTCCAGAAACCCCTACAAGGTCGACAACCAACATGACTACACCAAACGCAAGTTCGACAAATCATCCGGTCGCAGTTACCGCACAATACACGTTGCAATGTGCCAACGAGGCATCGTTGGCGGTGCTCGAGTCACCATTCAAGCTGGGCCCGTTGGACCAGCGTGTGCTACCCTTCGTCCCGATCGCAGTGATATATGTATACAAGCCGTCAGAGCAAAACGTATTTGCTTGCGATCGGGATGAAGGGCAGCAAAGCGACCGAAGAGAAACTCAGCCGGAGCCAAACTTGATTGGCGAGATCATTTCCGTGGTGCGCCTGCGACAAGCGTTGGCGCTGCTGCTCAATTACTACCCACACCTCACCGGGCGCTTGCAGATAAATGAGACGGACGGGACACCTGAGATATCTAGTCTGGGCACCGGAGCCCTCCTTCTCGAAGCAAAGTGCGAGGCGCCCTTGGACGCATTCTGCTCTCACCCAGATGTGACGGACAGCAGCGCTGGCCGCATCCTTGTGACAAATCTTCCAGGGGGTGGCAACGCACTGCTTGCGCCTTTCGATCCGTCCCTCGAGGGCGTTTGCCGCGATCCCATCTTTACCATCCAGCACACTCGATTCGCATGCGGTGGTGTTACACTGGGTGTGCGGCTCCACCACATCGTCTGCGACTCCAACGGCTTCTTCCAGTTCGTGCAGGATCTAGCCGAAATTTACCGCCATCTCCGAGCTTCCGAGTCTAGTAACAATGAAGATACTGGTTCAAGGACGCCCCAGCTAGCCCAGCCACCTTGCATACGCTCATACCTGACGGAGCTGCGGGATATGACCCCCGAGGAGCGACAGGCGGCTCTCGCATACCAGCCTTCATGGCTCTACGTGGAGCCTACCAACGGGCACCAAGCAGATGCACCCGTCACCGCTCCTCAGCGAGCCCAACACCCCATCACCGGCCGCGTTCTCCGCTTCTCAGGCCACGAACTTGCCGAGCTCAAAGCCGCAGCGACCGACCCGTCCGGCCTTTCCTGGATCTCCACTTTCGACGCGCTGACCGCGCACCTCTTCCAACGAATCTACCTCGCACGCCTCCAACTCTCAACTTCTCAGAACGTCTCCCCTTCCGACGCGGAATCATCTCCGTCTCGCGCCTTCCTCACCTCTGTCAACCTCCGCGGCCCCACCCGCCTCAACCTGCCCCCTCGCTACTTCCCCAACGCCGTCGTGTGCCCGCACGGCATCATTGACGCCGCCGCCCTCGCCGCTCAGGCTCCGCTGTGGGAGGTTGCGAAAGCGATACACGACATCACGCACTCGCGGGACAACGACGTAGAAGACATCCGCCACACCCTGCGCTGGATCGCGGCGCAGCCGGACAAACGGCGCGTGAAGGCGGCGGGGTTTGTCTACGGGACGGGCAGCTTCGTCGTGAGCCAGTGGTGCAAGTTCGGCATGTACGCGGGGGCCGAGTTCGAGGTGCCGCCCGCGCTGGTGGCGCCGCCTTTCACGCCGATCTCGACGATGGATGGGTTGGCCTTCTTCTTGGCTACGGAGGAACAGGTGGTGGGGATGGAGCATGGTGGTGGGGAGGGGGCGCCGCCTCCGGCAATTGACGTGAATTTGACGTTGAGTGAGCCGGTTTGGAAGGTGCTGGATCGGGATGAAGTGTTTAGACAGTTTGGCGACTTCTAACAGCATTTTCGGACTTGCTGATGGCAGGTCAATGCACTTCTTGCGGAACAGAGTCACCACCGCCATCCAAGCCCCGTAAAAGTCTTCAAATGACTAGGCTGAGGCAAATATCCAGTCTGCGGAGGATTGATGCTGGTTCTTTGGGATGCGACGGAGGGTGACGGAGTTGATATACCTCAACATTTCTGGAGTTCTGCGTTCGAAACTTAGAAGTATATAGCTACTGCCCAGTTTACATGGATAACGCCTGCTTCTGCTTATATTGTTCTTCAGTAAGGTACAGAGACAATTGCCATAGTCGCTTCTCGCTAGTTTTGTCATAAGCATGTGGGTCGGTATGCGGCCGACGTGATGAGGGTGGCGCGGCCGTTGAGATCAGAGCGAGAGGCGTATGAGGATTTGAGGATTTTGCGGGAGTGGGTGGAGGGCGTGAGTGGCGGTGGACGGTGGCTTGTTTTGTCTTCTATTCTTTTTTTTCTGGTCTGATTTGAGCGGGGCTAGGGATTCTTTGGTATCTCTTTAGTAATGAGGGCATCTTTGGCGGATAGCGATTTTGAGGCTGGACGGGGCGACCCATTTCCAGGACTTTGCTGAAAGAATATCTTTATAGTGTACCAACCTTGATGCACGCAAATGGATCAATTAGTAAAAGCTGAACCAGTACTAAATATATGTAAAGAAGCTAATTGCTTTAATTGTTGAGCCTCCGTAAGTCGTCCACGGACTTAGTTCTTTCTTCCATGACAGTAGAGCAACGATGCATAGGTCAATCCGACACCAGTAGGCTATTGTTGTCATCCCCGCGGGCTTTTAGGGTGTTCTCGGTTGGTGACGAGGCATCGACAGGGGTAAATTCGCAGTCGTTGCTTCCTAAAGAGGGAATGTAAAGAGCACGAAAATGTAATAGGGTAATTACTATAAAAGGGTATGAGGTTTGGCAGTATCTTCAAGTTTTAATGCGGAAAATCGTTTGGCACGCCACTTAGTGCGGGTGATTTGATATCCAGGTCCTTTTTTCAACATGCAGCAGATTTGTCCCAGCAACGATTGGCCAGGCATCTTGTGCCAAGGCGTGTCACCACGACAACGGGCCCTGCACGCTACGGTGGAGCAAATTTTTCCACGTAATCGACAGACCGCTCTTTCCGTTCCCTCCCAGTGCTGTCGACTTCATCATCTGGACTTCACTTAGGACCCGTTCATTCATCCAATTTCGATTCCAACCTTCATTCCTAAAGCTAGACGATGTCGCCTGTCTTCGGTTCAGGCTCTTCAACAGTTCAGCTTCCAAACGATGTACTGGCCATTATCGTCAGCTACCTGGACAAGCCATCACTACTGAAGATTCGATTCTGCTGCAGATGGCTTGCAAGAGAAGCTGCGCGGTATCTCTTCGATGAGGTTCGCTTCCAGATGCACGGGAAAGACCTAGAGCGGGTAATTGCGATCGCAAACAGCAGCTTGATTGCTGATCCAGTGAAGGTACTTCGACTGGTCCAGGCTCCAAGACTACCTGAAATCAGTTTGGAAGACTTGTGTATCAATCGTGGGAATCCGACATGGATGTGGGGTAAGCAACATCGGAGGAGTTTATCACCTTTATATAGCTTGCAACGGAAGCTGACTCAAAGGATAGTCTGTCCTGGGGTTCGCAACTTAATCAGGCACAGTAAAGAGAAATATGATGACCGAGGAGAGGAGTTCCTTCGTTTCCGAGAACAACTCTTTCAGGATTACGAGGCCCAGCGCAACGAGCCAAGTTTATACGATTGTTTACACGCGCCGGGCATAAGCATCACCGACAGTGTTGGAACAGTGCCTCAGGATCAGGACATGAGTACCTCGCGACTGGAAACTGCAACTGAAGATTTGCGAATATTCCAGAAGGCTTGTACCGGCTTTGAGGACGCGCTCCAGAAGTTTCATGATCTTCGAGAACTCCACGTGGACCTCATCCTGTCTGATAGAAGAGAGGAAATCCCCTGGCGCAGCTATACAATTGGGACCCACTATGACAACTTCTATGGATTAGAGAAGAAGCGTGCCGTCTCGGAGGAAACGGCCCCTCTTTCCTTTGTCCTACGATCTCTGGGAAAACGCAACGCTTCCAGCAGTAGCCTAACCTCGCTCAGGCTGCGCTTGATCGGGGATGACTGGTGGGGTCCACAAGATCTCAAGTACGCTTGGATCCCACCTGAAGAAGAGGACGATGAAGAAAATCACAGTCGCCTATCGCAGGTTGGCTTCGCGAAAAATTTGACCCTAATGGATGACGCCTTGGCCTATCTTACAGACATTCGGATAACATTCCGAGTAAGGAAGGAAATGCCTCAGTTTATGGCAGCGCTGGCAAGGTTTCTAAGTAAAGCAAGCCGCCTTACTCGTCTTGAGCTCGGTATCAGTAATGGGAACGAGCAATCACTGGGAGAAATTGACCTGCTTGCCGAAATAAACAATTGCGCTCTGTGGTCAACCATTACCGACCTGTGTCTGGCAAACTTTCAGTTTTCAGAAACGTCAATCCTCCGTATATTCTCGCTTGCTGCATCATCGTTGAGGTCTGTCACCCTGAGATGCTGCATATTGCTAGGGGACGATAGCTCATGGCCACACTGTTATGAAAAGATGAGACTCATTCCTTTCCAATTCTTGAACGATCTCGATTTTCGGGAATGTTGGCAGGGTCTAGAGCACCCGGGATTGCCCAACATTCCAGAGCATGATTGGTCAATCGAGGGTGTCAACGCTCGCTCAATGGTTTTACATATAACGCCTGACGGTCATGTGGGCTACTCATCTGGCATACTCGACTACATCCTGAGAAGAGCAGAATCTTTGCCGCCGCTGAAGAGATTTTCCCTTCCACCGGTAGATCGATACGGTTCGCTCGATTGGTACTGTAGTGGATCGCATTGGCCATGTTGGTATTAATCTTTGATTCATTCGGGGGTTTTTTTTTGCGCGAGGTTTGACGGCGGTTTCACAAAATTGAAAATGTATATACCCGCAGCTTGAATAATAGTGCACGTTCGATTCAGTCACCGAAAACCAAGACCTCAGGATAGAAACGGGAGGAGCACGCCAAAACATTGCTCAAATGGAACTAATTGGTCATTGTGAGGAGGTATGTCTACAGCTGCGTAACTACACTGCTACAACTTTCCTACACCCGGTACGTTTGTCGCCCGTATGGCCTCTATAAAGACAGCTGTACCACCCACTCATCACCCTTCCTCACCAGAAGAAACCGATCCAGCCCGACCTTCTCCAACCTCGCCGTAATACTCTCAAGATCCGGCAGCCCCTTCGCGCTGCGCAGAGGAACAGTAGTCGTACTACTCGGTCTGGGAGAGCAAGGCTCTCCAAACCGGTCGACGTAGGCGCCGAACCAGCCCTTAATGGTGTCTAGCGCCTTCTCGAACCAGTTCTGGGCCGCCGACGCCCACTCCTTGATCTTCGCCCACGCCTGCTGGAACCATTCGGAGATGGTGTCGATGGCGTCCATCAGCCACCTGATGGAGTTGTCGACGAACTGCGCGATGGCGCTCAGGCTGCCGCCGTACGCGCGCGCGGCGGGGGGCCGCAGGTTCTGGGGCAGCTCGCGGATGCGGCGCTTGCCGAACGACCGCAGTTCTTCCCAGCGGTCCGCGCTGCGGGCCTTCATCGTGTCGATCTTCTCGTCGAGCGTCTGTTCCCAGTCTTCCGGGTCGGCGTCGTTGTTGGCTTGCGACTCCATGTCGCTCTTGACTTCGTCCGTGTCGCCCTTGACGCCCGCGTTGGCGTCCACGCAGTGCTGCTCGAGGTCGTCGAAGACGTCCTTGGCCGAGCGGTATGCGATGGGGCCGAGGGCCTTGGCTTCGCGGTGGAAGGTGGCGACGTGGTCGACCTCGCTGAGGCGCTCTTGCACCTCGATGGCAGCGAGGAGGTGCTTGTTTCCGGTCAGGCTAGCCTCTTTTAGGATATTGATCCTTTGGTCGAGGAGCTCCTCCCAGCCGTACTGGACGGGCGTAGCGGGGGAGCGGGATGAGAAGGTGCGGTCGAAGGACCTTGAGATGGATTAGCTCTCTGCAGCTTTGCTTGATCTGACGGCATTTGTTTGATCTGTGATGACGAGTAGTTTCACATACATTTTCGTTGTTAGAATCTACCCGAGAAAATGATAAAGTGTTGAGGAAGAGGCGGATGAATGCTTGAGCTGCTGACCAGAACCGGGCCTGGACACGAATGCAGGACGTTTATATATCTTTTTACGCTCCAGGATGCGAGGCCGGATGGCTATGGCGACATCTACTGGTTCAATTGATGTGGGGTATGAAGAGTGCGTTGAACCGGCACGCACATCCCTTGCATCGGCCGCATGCGGAAGCCCAGAAGCCCAGCTCCGGGATTTACGCGCTCGCGATCTACATGTCCTGCTGTACGCGATAAGAGCTGCGGGAGAGTGGGCCATGCAGCGGGGTCAAAGGGTCAAAGGCCGGGGCTTGCGTGGCAAAGCTCTACGAATGACACGAAACTGACACGTCACTGACACGTCCACCATCCATTTGCATCTCCACGAAGCCAGCTGGTGGGGTTTCGATGGTAGTGGATTTTAGGTTCGGGGCACGGCCCGCAAGTTAGATTTCATTAGCGGCTTTTCGTTCGACTCCTGTTCCCCTCCAGTAGCCACCACCCCCGATTGGCCGGCCAGCAACCCTTGTTTGGCCGGCCCATTCGTATCGTAGAGCCACCACACCCCCTTGGTGGGTATATTAAAATGTTTAACTTTATACAAGAGATCTCGCCTCTAAAGAAGCTCCAATAAATTTTTCTATAAATTCTACGCTATATACGTCGAGAAATAACGCGACAGTCTTAGAGATTCAAAAATATCTTTCTTATCGATAACCCCCTACAGCTATATACTAACCAAGTAATGCATTATTCGGCCAGCTAACAACTATTAGTGAGCCCACTAAGGGGGTGTGGTGGCTCTACGATACGAATGGACCGGCCAAATACTTATTGTGGGCCGGCCAAACGGGGGTGGTGGCTGCTGGAGGGGAACAACTCCCGAGCTGAAAACCTCGTCTATGTACTCCAAAGATCGAGTAGTGCCTGCATGGTGGCGCTACTACTGTGCCGATCCTCTTGCTTGGTAAGGCCGAGCTGAGTGACCTTACGGAGCCACTTCCGGTAAAGTAAATCTTGCCGCTTACCTTGACTTCTGTAATGCACATGCATCTAATCTTTAGAGAGCTTTGGCACCTATAAGAAAAGAAATCATCTGTTTAGAGTTCTCGTCTTTGTTTACGTGCATACAGAAAGTATAAATTCTATACTCTAGCCCGCTATACTTCAGGGTATCCATCCGACGGTTTGGCTGCCACGTCAACCGGTCCTTTCAGCTGCGCGCTGAGATATGAGGCTGCAGCGCCTGCCGTACGGAACACCCGGCTTCACGCAGATCACTGCTCATCCTACATGGTGGCTGGAGTTTCAGCTCGTTACGAAAGGGTGGAGACGACGTATGCGGCTTAGTTTGATAGCGAAGGACTCCACCGGCGATCGGCCACCATCCCTATCGCTGTCCGGAGGAACCCCCGCCTTCACCGCGGTTGACAAGGATGTTAGTATCGGCTCTGTAGATCATCTGGAGTAGCGCTTTACCATTGGCTGAAATAGCTAGAGCATTGACCTGGATGCTAGCCGCCGCGGTACGGCCGATACGCAGAGTGGATATCAGCAGCCGCAAAGTCAGCTTTCAGCTGGGAACATGAGATCTGCTGGCGCGTAACGATTCCACCTACTCTAGAGAGAAGCTGCAACATTTTCTGATATAAGCCTTGCAACCGAACTTGGTGGGGTCTCCCCACCTTTGAAGACACCGACGCCCAGGGAGGATTTAGGAAAAATTCGGATTTTGAGAGTTCCCGAGGCAGAAAATCCGACAAAGGGATTAGACGACGTCAATCGAGTTAAACGCAAGTGTTTTCTCCACTCTACACAAAAAGGCTCCGCTGAATCAAATGAGGACGTCTTTGGTTCTTATTAGAGACCAAAGTATGCACATGCTTTTGTTTTTTTTTTGTTTTTTTTTGTGGGGGAAAGGGGGAGGGTGATCCTTCCTACTTGGCCAACCGCGGCGAAAAGTAAACCAAAAAGAACGTCAATGACACATCTTTATAGCATTATCAATCATGCATTCTCTTCTTGATGAAGGCTTGGATCAAAAAGACATGGAATTTGTTGAGAATTCTGATATGATGGTGAGGGCGTATTCATAAAACGTGGTTGTCATGAGAGTTAAGTTTCAGAGAACCACAAGCAACGGCCAGCTATGATCTAGTGGCAAGTTTCTTGCATATCCTGGTCTGCCTCCCGTGTAGCTAGGCCTTAGAGATCCTCTTACTAGCCCCACCCTCCAGCCTTGCAACATCCACAATCGCCCTTTCATGTCGCGCAGTACCAATCTCGCCGCCAGCATCTCGGGCGACAACTCGAAACACGTACAATTTCCCTTCCTTTCCGGTAAAAGTTGCCTCCGCGGTGACGCTTTCGCCCTCTGGCGTCGGTGCTGAGTGCGTGACATCGATCCGCACCCCGACCGAGAGCTGGCCGGTGCCGAGGTAAGGCTCCAACACACGGGCGCTGGCAGTTTCCATGATGGCCACAAGGCGTGCAGTAGCCAAGACCTTTGGGAAGCGGTCGTTCGGGTCCGGTGAAATGGCGCTTGCCAGATCCGCTGATGTGACAGGGTAGGTGACGGAGGCGCGAGCACCCTCTTGAGGCTCCTGAGACGCCATTGAGGAGAAGGGTTTTAGAAAATGTTGCTTGAATGAGGAGTTCGTGGTGGTGGTAGAAGAAGGACCGTATCCCCCCGCAATGTAGCGCGAGAGGAGTCGTGCGGGGCAGTTCATTGGCTTATGTAATGAGGCATGAATGAGTGTGTTCCGAAGGCTTTTAAACCCATCTCAATATCACATAACCATAAATATACCGAGGCCGTATAATGGACGGATCAACGGAAGCTATCTGATCCTCGGGTAGCTTGTTGTAATAGTACTGGTCTAAGGTGTTAGCTGCGAGAAAGTAGGTGTTATCCGTGAGAGAGTACGGGTTTACCGAGACAGAGTAGGTTGGCCGAGAGAAAGCCGAAGGCTACAACGACACTAGACAATACCCCGCTCGTTAATGAGGGGTAATAACATGATAATTGTCCAGTGGATGTCAAGAATTGTGGCTACGCATGCGCAGTCTAAAAAAGTATCACAGAGGACAAGCCTCATTCTAGTAAGCAAGCTACAAAAAAATGTGGTAAAATACAAAGACATAGGACATAACAAGTACTATGTAATTTGGTAAAAATTCAGCGAAATTCTTCAACCAAGACTGCTTTGATCCCAGGTGGGGTAATGCGGATACTTTTTTATATCCCCTCTTTTCCACTCCATATTAGTTGTTCCTCCGCGGAGACACTAGATTGTAGTCTACTTGAGAGCATTTCAATGTTCTTGTACACCGAACCCCTGCTTTTCGATCCTTCTCAACGTGCTCGGCCTTAGCATCTCTCCCGACCCGTCCACATCGTTTGCAGGCCTCACCCATACTAATCAAGATGCTGATGCACCACCCTTACAAGACCAATGCCATATCGGTGTCCCTGCAACCAATTAGATGTTGATAGGAATCAGACGATGTTAATTGGGTCGAACGCAAGCCCTTTCTGCAACGCTTCCCCATGCATGATTCCATGCACGTAAGTCTCTCCAACCAGCATCCACGAGTTCTCCTTCACCATGTGCTCTCGGAACAAATATGGAACCTGCGTCCCTCGAAGCAGCAAATCCTTGTCTCCACGCCTGACAGTCATCGGACCGAGCCCATAATATCCTCCTTCTGTCACATAAAAAGCCCTCGCAGTGGCCGTACATAACAGAGCTCCACCAAAATCAAACGAGGACGCCTTTGGCTCGTACGAGAGACCGAGCAATTCCCGTGCTTTTGCAGGTCCTTCCAGCTTGGCCAACCATTGGGCAAATTATTGCTCGACCCTGTCCGGTGCCGGATGCTTCTTGTTCCACATGTCATCAACAAGGGTGCGCCAGAACGCAGTCGAGATACGTTCTCCGGTATGCTTGTAGATCGATTCCGGGCCCAGCTTGCCGATAAAATAGGGCCGGATCACCGGCCAGAAGCAGAAGCCGCCCGAGGCGGACGAATTGCCGTCGACCGGTAGCCGGAACCTGACGGCGTCGACGACGGCGGCGGACGTCTTCAGCGTGCGCCCGTCGTCCGAGAGGCTGAACGACTCGGGTATCGACGTGGCAGCGGAGAAGTTGTTGCTGCCCCTCAGGTAGTACGGCTGGGTTCCGCGGACGAGGAGGAGCTTCGGGACCCACGATGGGAATGCGTTTGGCTTGAAGCCTTCCAGGTCCGGCTTCACCAGCGTGGGCCACACCTTTTGTTCTTTAGTGTAGCGTTTCTCGGCTTGTTTGGTGCGGATCATCTTCTCGAACATGGATGGTTGTGCTTGGTCGTATTTTGTCTCTTCGCTTTTGTCGCCGTCGAGCTGGTCCTGGACCAGGGCTTCGTCTGTGTGCCGGACGAGCGACAGCACTGAAAGGCCCATTTTCCCGTAGAGCAGGTGCCGAGCCAGGTCGATGTATACATCTTGAGCCGTTACCTTTTTGTCGTAATTGGTCGTGAGTGTCCTCCCTGGCCCCTATGGGCTCGGGATTGTCAATGAGGAGGGGTCCGTCAGCGACAGTAATGCGAAGACATTGTCCTTTGGATCGCCTGCCTGTCGCAAGGCACAAACCAATACGCTTTCCGAGAGGTCTAACAAGTGACCTTCTTGTACCTTTCGTCGAACTTGGAATATCGACCCTGTCGTCAGAAGCCATGGCGGAACGAAGTCCATTCGGTACATCTGTGTTTGTTCAATCAGCGATTGAAGCCATGCCGTGGCATTTTCCATGTCGTTGGCCGGTATATCCTTGCCGTCGTAAAAGAAAGCGAACTTCTTTGCGAGTACAAATTCTTGGACGGTCCACGCTCTGGGATAAAGGTTTAAGTCAGCCCAAGACCATGATGTTAATCGATAGTAGTCTTACCGCTCAAACCATCCGTGAAGAAGCAGGTCAACAGAAGAGCCGAACTTCCTCCACATGTGTAACTTGCAGAGGCTGTCAATCAAGCAATATGGTATCGTGTTGTATTTTTTCCCCATGTATTCGATAGGATAGTCCGCAGCAGAAGTTGGGAACTTGGGCCAAGATGCTGTCCTGGCAATCTTCGCATCACGTACTGGATGTCTCCTTCCGAGCCAAATAAAGACTCTTCAGCTAGACTGTAAATTTGATCCATCTTGCGAACCTGTTCAGTCTTTTCGCTGGCATCCGTTTGATTGATGCAGATCGCGTCCGTCCACATGTAACGACCGTGAAGCGCCTCGCCCAGGCCGAGAGGTGCCGCATGAAGATTCGCGGATACTTCAAGGTACTTCCCATTGCAAACGATAGCTCGCTTGGCGTCAGGGTCCAAGGGACATCCGATCTGAAACATGCCCGCCATTCACGGACCCTGATCTGCCCAAACATAGGACAGGGCGACATACGGTGGCGCATTGTTGGCTCTGAATTCTTGAAGTGAGCATTGGATGAGATCGTGCGGCCCCCACGAGTCAACCTTCAAGAGCCGAATCGACCGAGCACCTTCCGATTTGAATGGAAGATGCTGGAAGGCACCAAGGCGTTTCTGCAAATTCTGAATTAGCCGATGCACACATGGCGCGAAAGCGAAGGAGGGATCCAGTTCAACCCACAGCCTTGTGCTCTTTCAATTTCTGTCTCTGGTCATCGACGAAAAGTTTGGACCACGCTGGGATGCCCGGCCCTGTGGGGACGTCTTTTGCCAGATCCGAAACGGCTTTCCAGTAAGCCGAAAAGATTATCGTAAACGCATCTTTGTCCTTGTTCTCTTCATTCCATTTGGAAAACCTGTTGGCAACGCCCCGTTTCATCGACAACGTTGCTTCTTATTTCTTATCCATGACTAAGGACTTAGTACGGAATAGAAAGATCTCTAGGCGTCATCGAAATAAATATCGACTCGACTAGATGTTATATTAGATAAAATATTAAATAGAATATTATATAGATAGTAGAAAATATTGATATAATTTTAGACTTATAACTTTTATAGTAGATAATAAAAATAAAATAGTATTTTTTATACTAAATAAGTAGAATAAAGACTAAGTAGATAGCTAACTAGATAGCGCCTTTATATTCTACTTAGATGACTAACCTAACTACGGCGCTGCCATAGTATATTGTGTAATAGAAATTCATCAAGGCTAATAACTTCTATCAGCCGCCCTTATCAACTCTGCCCTCTCATCCGCGGTCAAATCACTTTTGGCCTTAGGTACATTTCCCCAGAGCGTTACCAGTGCCACACTAACAGCCGATGCACCAGCGCCAAACCAGAACGTGTACTTGTAACTGCTCGCAAGTCCATGTTTACCCGCGGTGGCGACCTGAATTATATCTGTGATACCAAGTGTCAACGCGACTCCAAGCTGCAACACAGAGTTGAGCAACCCTCCTGCTAAGCCCTGTTGCGCCCGTGGGAGTTTCGTCGTGATAAAGACTGTCATCAAAATTGTTGGGAGGTCGATACCGATTGTGCTGCAGATTGTGGCAGGAGATATCCACGCCCAGTAATTCCAACCTTCGAGCGGGACTTCAGCGAGAAGAAGTTGTGATGCCAAAGCGCCGAGTGTGCCGATTATCATCAAGATCCGGCCAGGAACAAGGTGCAGAATGAAACCCTCTATGACACTGAGAATTATCCCCGCTAAACCAAGTGGTATGTACCAGACGGCTATCTGTAAAGGCGAAATGGACCATATATTCTGGAAGAAGAGCGTTCCGTATACGGAGAAGATTCCCCAGCAGCCGTAGAGAATAAGTACCGAAAGAAGCAGCGGGGTCATGGAAGGAATCATCATGATCGAAGCTGGTAGAAGAGGTTGAGATGCAACCCTTACTTCAATATATGCGGCAAAGAGGAGAGACCCTATGCCTAGAGCGAAGCAGACGGGAACGTAAGGCGTCCGCCACCCCTGCGGAGCATGTGCTGATTGAGTGAGAGAAAATACGGTGAGAACAAGTCCGGATGCAATAGAAGCCGCGCCAAGGTAGTCCATTTTAACTCCGGTTGTACGACTTTGTCGTATGGGAGCGTGAGGGATGGAAAAAATGGAGGTTAGGAGCGCGGTCGTTGTCAGGATTGCACCAATCCAGAAATAGAAACCCCAGTGCAAGAATTGGCCAACGACGCCTGCAAGAAGAATTCCTCCGAAGAATCCGAGAACGCCTGATGTGCCATAGATCGCGAATACGAGATTCTTGCGTGGACCTGGACGATATTGCGACCCCATGAGCATGATGCCCGTTGGGAGTGCAGCAGCAGAACCAAGGCCCTGGAGGGCCCGACAAACATCGAGCATGATGGGATTGATGCTGAATCCTGCAACAATGCTCCACACTAGGAGCCAAGTGAGGCCCCCAACGTAGACAGGAAAACCAGCCCACATGTCACCCAGACGGCCAAAGATGAGCAGTGTGCTGGCAATCGCGAGCGAGAATGCACTGGCAGGCCACACAGCAGCCGCCTGTGGGATGTCCAGCTGTTTGATCAATGTCGGGAGGATGAGCGTGAAGCCCGAAACAAAGCATTCAGCCATGAACTGAGACATGATGATGCTGTAGACGAAAGCTGCTTCATGCCAGGTACTTGAGAACGCATGCGGTCGCTCACTGCCGAGCCTTCTAATGCGCGCTTCTAGTGATTCTTCCATCGGAGGTTGAGATGTTCCAGGCTGATTTGTGATTGAGCAAGCAAGCGAGGCATTGTTGTCGCCTCCAAGGCTGTTGGAGTTGTCGCTAGCCATGATCGAGGGAGGATCGAGTAATCCAGCTGGATGATTTTTCAATGGTATGTTCGCCATGCTTAGCGTACAACTTCAAGAAGAGATGGACGGCGCTGGAGTGCGGTGTTTTGGCGTTGCAGAGTGGGTATGCAATTATTTGCGCGTCGAAATAATAACGTGAAGAACAGACGGCGCAGGCGACTTTATGGCAAAACGTACAAGATAAATAGCGACAGAGAAGATGCGAGCATGAAGCCGAGGGTGAAGAACTTGACAGACCGCTTACAAATGCGTTCCTTCAAAATCACAACTGTAGGTGCTCAATGCAACACAACTTGGGTCCGACATCTTGGCTGCCTCTTTGGCTTAGTGTGTCCAAATGTTCCACTAGCGGGGCTATCGATGCCGGAAAATGGTGAAAATCAAAATTGGGGTGTTATATGATTGATCACTGCTCAGGATTCGTGAGACGTGCTGACCGTAGCCGGAGTTGCGACAAACGACTCGACTCTGCGTCGGAAGTGTTAAGAACATTGGGATTATGCTGTCTGCGAAATCCATGGCACCCAACACCGATAAGCCTTGAGAGGAGATTACTAGCACCTGAGCGACCATGGTCGGCGGCCTCTCACTGTCGTTAAGACTGCTCCGAGTCCCTGGCCGGATCGAAATCGTACTGATGCTAATACATAAATAGGGGTTAGTAACCTGGACTGCAACACGTGCGATAATGGAAGCAATGTTGGTGGCGTTTGTGAACCTGCAATCAAGATAGTAGGCTAGTGTCTTGGCTGCCTTTCTCGGTCTAGCGCTTTCTAACCTTTTCTGTGGGGATCGAAACTCGTCATCGCTGGAGCTGACGTCCGTGCACAACGCGCATTCCGCTCGGTCCCTCCGAGACGCCATCGGCTCAACGTCTTCCTCCCCATGCAACTCATCATTGCTATTGGTATTGATTTTGATTCACGTATATTTCACACACTTCTGTTTCTTGTCATGGCCATACCCGGAACTCAAAACAAAGCATGCCACAACTGCAGACGCAAACGCCTCAAGTGCGACCGGAACGTGCCGAGTTGTCTCAAATGTGTCCAGCGAGGACACGAATGCTTAGGCTATCAGAACCTATTCCGCTGGGGCCAAGGTTTGGCGAGCCGTGGAAAATTAAGAGGTGCCACATTTGAGAGCTTGGCGGGGATCCAGGAGCGACCAAGCATCCAGGAGCCACGATTGCCACGATTGCCACGGTTCGTTCTGGTTAACGATCACCCGCTATTAGACAAACTAATGCTCACCCGGGTAGAGTCATCGCTGATCCACTTCAACAAGATTTGTGCAACGCCTCGAGGAGATACATATCTTACTGTAAGTCTCTATTATCCTCCATCGTTGTTTCGTACGCCATAAGTTGAATGCTTTTTGTTCATATTCCACTAGTTGCTAGCAATGTGTGTCCGGACCTCGTTCTATACGATGTACCGTATAGTAACCCTTTTCGAGCGCTCATCCCGTTGACCCAATGCTATCCTTGTTTGTTGCAAATCATCATTGCTACTTCAGCTCTACACATGTCAAACGCATCCGAAGGACACTTAGCGACACCCTCCCTTAATTTCACTTGCGGAGGACCACGGTCTCCGCTACGATCCAACGGTCTTGCATTCTCGCGGAAGAACCACGGTGATTCTGCTCTCACAGCAAAGCAGCGAGCACTCGGGCTGTTGAACCTTGCCATTAGCAACATGGGACCGGAGGACTTGGATGGCATATTGGCGACTGTCCTGCTCTTTGTCCAGTTTGAGATTATGCACTCAGGACAGAATGAGTGGAAACATCATATCCGTGGTGCGAGATCTCTCATCGACATGGTCTACAGATCAGAAAGCAATGCTGCAGAGCCCATGTCTGCATTGAGGCGTTGTTTGATCTCGAATTGCTTAGTGTATGGCAAGCTCCAAAAGATTCCGTATGCTGCGGCTAACTCACGTCTGCCTAGATATGACATTTTTGGAACAACATTCACCTCGTCTGAAAGTCTAGTGCCAAGCGATACGATTCTGAACGGCGCACTATCCTTGTTGCAGGATGCTGAGGGAAATCATTGCTCGTCGTTTCCGATGCCTCTTTTGTGTCTCATACAGAATGCAGTCCGACTATCGAAGAGCTACGATTCTTTCAAGGACCCCGCAGCTTGCATCGCCAGAGAAGAGCAAGCGTATCTGCTACTCGAGTCCGCAAGATCATTCGATCCGCATACATGGGCAGCCAATGTTCAAATACGTTCTCCCCACCCCGATCTTGCGGTGCGCACTCACGTCGCTTCTGCGCACCAGGCTGCAACTTGTATCTACCTAATTCGTGTCCTGTTGACAAAGTCACCTACTTCACAAATACTCCAAGATGTGGAAAATTTGGTAGTCAAGATCCAAATCCAGCTCTCGAATATATCACCGAACGATCCGGTCATCGCCGCGACTGCATGGCCATCCTTCATCGCTGGAGCTGAAGCGAATGACGGCGCGATGGAAGGCTGGGCACAGAATCAATTTCAGAACATCTGGGCAGTTCAGCCTTGGGGCTTGGTCAAAGGAGCTCTAGCCGTGCTAAGAATGATATGGGCAAGACGAAGGCGGTATGAGCATTACAAAAATACCCACCTGTCAGTCGATATGGAAGGGGACGAAAACTGGATCACTTATATGAAGAGAATGGGGGTTGATTGGCTGATATTGTAACAAGTATATAAGGCACGTATATCGGTGTCAAACTGAGGATGAGCCTCAGGCCCTGAACTGTGTGAGGTCAGAAGAAAGAACTGAATCTATCATAACCCCTATTTAATCGCGTAATGGCGTACGCGCGATTGGTGCTAATCAATCAGAGCACTCCTATCCTCCGTCTCTTTCGCTTCATCTTACGAACCAAATCCGGCATGGCTCTCCCGCACAGTTCTACCGCTGGAGCAAACCTCTGTCCAGGATGTCTGGACCTTCGGCCAGAGTTATGTACCCCGGTCGGCCTGCTAATTCAACATTTGGCACTTGCAACATCATATTTAGATGAACCATAACGTCCAGCGGCTTGGTGACTTGATATCGGTCAGGCTGTTGGAATTGCAGACGTCCATCTGATTCCACGGCATCGGCCTGGGCTGGATGGTGCTCCATTTGAGGGTGATGAGTTTCGCAGGTGAGTACTCCTACTCCTCCCCTCCCCTAGCAAGAGCGATCTCGCGGCATTCGCAGGAATGACTCTCATATGCAGCCGCAAAGGCATGCCTGTTCCCAGACAGCGTAGGCACAATTATTAGTCCCGTTGATGTTTACTCGTCCGGGGACAAGCAGCCAGGCCGCATTGGTTAGATCTATCGGCGGGCTCCCCTTATCGATGGCCTATGAAACCATGTCTGCGACCTTCTCGTGTTTGCTTAATTTGGCCTAAGTGTATTTTACTGGCTTGGCGACGGGTAGACCATTCACAAGCACTGCAATCACCAAATGGGGGTCATCTATCTCTATCAATTCAAGATAGCCCGCACAACACCCGGCTCGGCGTCTCTCTCCGAGACTAAAGGCCCGCCGATACCCCGCATCGGCGCAAGTCCCCGAACCGCTAAGCCGTCCATTTCCTGGGGAACAAGAGACCCGATAAGATATTAGGAAATACTTATGCAAGCTACATTACCGCGGACGAAGTTGGCTCCAAAGTGAATATCCGCCTCCCTATCTCTTCCGTCGTCGGGAAGCCCGCAACATGACGGACATTCAGAAAGGACCAGATGGCACAAGTCGAGAAAGCATTCGCCATGGCGAAGTCCAACATGCGAGTACTGGATCCAACCATGAGCTTCAGAGGCGCCTCAAATCCCGTCATGTTACTATGATCGCGCTGGGTGGCTCATTGGGCACGGGCCTCCTCGTGGGGACGTAAGTCATCTTCTCTCAATGCAAACTACCATTGCGGCCGCTAAGAGTCTATAGAGGAGCTGGCCTGGTCAAGGCTGGGCCGGGTGGCTTGTTCATCGACTATACAGTTATCGGATGCGTCGTATTCCTCGTCATGTCTGCTCTCGGGGAAATGGCATCCTTCGTCGCCCTTCCACGTATGTCGCCAACTCCACATTGATTGCACAACCACGCCGCTAACCAACGCTAGATGGCTTCGGAGGATATGCATCTCGATTCACAGACCCGGCACTCGGATTCGCGACTGGGTATGTCTATTTGTTCAAGTACCTACTCGCCACACCAAACCAGCTGGCCGCAGCATCTCTGATCATGAAGGTTTGTCTACTTTTACTCGATTGCGGATGGCGACAGCTTATTGGAAACCAGTACTGGACCGGCGACCGCGTTAACCCCGCAGTCTACATAACCGTAATTCTGGTGATTATTGCTTTGATCAACTACGGCAGCGTAGCAAAATTCGGCGAATTCGAGTTCTGGCTCTCGTCGGTCAAGGTTGTCGTCATCTGCGGTGTCATCCTGCTTCTGCTCATCATTGCCCTAGGTGGCGGCCCGACGTAAACCCCCTTTCTTCGAATATCTCGATGCGGAAGACCCCTGACAAGTACGCAGGCACGACCGGACAGGATTTCGATACTGGAACGACCCGGGAGCTTTTGTGGAGTACAAGACATCCGGCGATCTCGGCAAATTCGTGGGCGTGTGGAGCGGCATGGTTTCTGCGTAAGTCATTCCCTCAGACTGACTATCCGTGCTGTGGGTTGACACTCTTGCTCAGCCTTTATGCATTTTCGGGGACTGAACTTGTCGGCATAACCGTCGGCGAGGCGCAAAACCCTCGAGTAGTGATGCCGAAAGCAATCAAAATGACCTTCTACCGGATCCTGTTCTTCTACATCTTCTCCATCCTCGTCCTCGGAATGGTCGTTCCGTACAATAGTGAAGACCTCGCCTTTGCTACGAAGTCATCGACGAGTGCAGCCGCCTCTCCCTTTGTAGTGGCCATCAAAATTGCCAAGATCCAAGGTCTCGATCATGTCATCAATGCCTGCCTGATGATCTTTGCATTCTCCGCAGCAAATTCAGGTGAGTATTCATTGCGTTCGGTGTTGTCAGCTCAAAGGCTGAAACCGCTACAGATCTTTACACTGCAGTAAGAACACTCTACGGGATCTCCCGTGACGGCAAAGCGCCCCGAGTCTTCTCCATCACCAACAAATCCGGCGTACCGATAGTCGCTCTCGCCACGGCCCTGGCATTCTGCCTCCTCGCATACATGAGCGTCGGGTCCGGCGCGAAGACGGTGTTCGGCTACCTAACCAACGTCGTGACGGTCTTCAGTAAGCTCACTACACAACCCGCACCTCACCCCCCAGCCCTCGCGCCCAACACTAACCACCCCCCACCCAGGCGCCCTCACCTGGATCGGCATCCTCGTCTCCCACATCTCCTTCCGCCGCGCCGTCGTCGCCCAACGCATCGGGCCCGATCACCTCGCCTACCGCGCGCCCTTCCGGCACTACGGCTCCTACGTTGGCATCTGCTTCCTCGTCCTGCTGATCCTGACGAAAGGGCTGGAAGCCTTCATCGGCGGGTTCGACTACAAGACATTCGTCGTGCAGTACATCGGCATTCCCGTGTACCTGGTCTTCATCTTCGGCTACAAGCTGTGGTACCGGACTGAGACGATTCCGGCGTCGCAAGTCGACCTCGTGACGGGCGTCGCGACGGAGACCGTTGCGGAGGAGAAGGCGAGGCTGGCTGCAGAGCGGAGGGAGGCAGAGGTGGGGCAGGGTCCTGCGCGGAAGATGCTTGGGAAGGTGTATAGGGCGGGTTTTCAGTGGTTGTTTTGAGGTGTGTGGATGGATGCCTGGTAGGGCAGCCGGTGTGCGGTGTGACGCGAAATAAACCCGTCACCGTAGTAGGATGTTTTCCATTTCTTCCCAGTCGGACGTGTCGATCCCCGTGAGTGGTAGCATCGGGTCGTTGTACATGGACAGAATGCCGCCTCCTTCCGCGTTTTCGAGCCCTTCGAGATCTTCGGGGATGAGGGTGTCGAGTCCGTCCGCCCAAGCAAGTAAAGTAAAGGAATTTATGGGAGAGTTTTGGTGTTGAAGATTGTCCGCATTGATTTGTCTTCGGTAAGGTGCCGATCCATGGGGGAGATTTGATGCTTCATTTCGCAGGCTGGGCCAAAGTTGTTCACCCGTCGGTCCATTCCGAGAGGCAAATCCACCAGCGGAAACGGCCGATTCTGACCATGTTCGTTGAGGTGGTGAATTCGTAGTTCCCCCGACAAATGTTTCATCACCGCCGGCGTGTGATGGCCATACGGCTGTACACATCTGCTGGATATCTTTCCTTCGTATCTCCGCTGCCTCGTTCCCGTGGTTGGCCATGTATTGAAGAATCGAAATAGCCTTCTGAACTTCGGCGTGCCGCAATGATGTGCTATCTGTTTGAGTTGCGTTGGTCATGATCAGTGTGAAAGCCACGGAAAAGGTGGCATCGAGATCAAAATATCCAAAGACCGCTACAAAGGATTCGTCAGCCAGTTACAGTCACTTGAATTGCGGGATGACATACCGAGAAGCCCCTGGTCCTTCAATGCTGACAGAATCTGCAGGCTCTTCAAGGCGGCCTCCAAGCAGGTTTGAAACAGCCTCATAAGGACTGGGGCGAAGGACTGAGGTTCCAGACCATTCTGGCGCTCATGAACCCGACGTTTCACCATATGGAGGACAACGGGACGTACGCAGAGGATGATGGCCTGTTCATTCATAAGCTCATGTGCGAAGGCCATGTAGTCTGGATTTTACCTGGAATAACCAGAGATACAACGAAGCCGCTGTTCTGGAGATCTTGAAGCGTGTGGGCGCAAAATCAATTGATATTTCAGATGGCATGTGTACTGCAATTTCATAAAGTGACTTCAGAAGTCTCTGAACCTCTCGAATGCAGTCTGTCTCCGTGCTCTGTGATCCGCCGTACGAAACTGAGGGGATGATTAAGCCAGTGCTCACGTCGAACATAATAGACATCTATACTTACCCCGCATGATGCTGCTAGTCACGTTCGCAATTCGGATATTGACTAACAGAGGTAAAGGGGATGGAAATCCGTGGCATGCTGATGGTTGGTCAATTTGGATTTGGCCATCATCAATTGCAGGTGGGCATCCGGTCGCAGCTGCAAGGCGCCTATTATGTGTCAGTTGCAACATTCCCATTGAAACAAATGGATTTACCTGTCGAGCATGATGATTGTCCACATCAGTCTGTTCATATGAGTGAGTTCGGATCTCCGCAGTCGCTTGTCTGCAGTCTTGCGGTGCATTCCGAGTGATAGACTAATCCGCATTGCAAGTCCAATCTTTACGTTTCCAGTCAGATCCGTTGCTTAGGTGTGTCAAGAAACCACTTACCTGAATATACGCATCATCTTTCCGACCACAACATTGGTAATATACCGCAGTCAGCGCTAGTATTTCTACCGCTAGCACTCCCTCTTGTCGCAATTCCCCAATGCTAGGTAAGCGTCGTGTTGCTTCCAAGAGTTCCGATACTCCTGGTGGTCTGCCCGTATCCAATTGTCCCTCCACAAGCTTCGCTATGGCCATTACGAGAAGGAACTCCACGAACCACAGTCCCTCGCTTGCTTCACGCTTTGCGGGCTCCTGACGATAGAGTTCGTCCATTGCGTCCGAAAACGCGCGTTGGTCAAAGAAATGCTGGCTCACGCCCATCGATGATATAAATACGTCGAGTAGACGGTACGCCTCGGCTTCACTTGGGACATTGTCCGTGGAACATGGAGCGTGTGGTGTGTGGTTCCATGGGACGTGGGTGTACGTTGCATCACTTGGACAATCCTGCGGTCCGCTTACTTCCTCAGACAAGAATGCTTCTTGCCTTGATCTCTTTCCCAAAATCTGCTTCACTCTATTCTCAAATGGCTGTCCGAGTATGAAGCCTGGCCACCGTTAGTTCGCCATTAATCTCGATGTGATGGGTCAGCAGCTCAGACTTTGTGTACTCAATTGATCACTTGGTGCTTCGGGTGACGACAGTTGAGCTGTTTGTGGAGCATAAGGCGAGGCGATCTCGCTACTTTGTCTAACTGAAGTCCGGTCCAAAGGCGTATTGATTTGTTCGCCGAATGTGGTAGAGTTGTGGTTCTGTCCAATCGATTGGGACGGCTGGACCTCGATTACTTCTGCAGAAGGTCAGCATCCTCTATACCTTCGCACTTTTAGTACAGATGGAGCCGCACCGCAACGCTCTCGCTGATGCAAAATATCTTCATAATGCCGTAATTTGTCAAGGAGGCCGTTGACATAGCTATTACGTCAACGATGACACAGCTGAAACGGACAACGGACATCCGTACGATTCGGGGTAGTTTTTCTTCTTTTCCTGTTCGAAGATACAATCGGCCTGATTCTTAACGCATGCAGTGCACGGATAAGTCCCGGAACATTTTACTTTGCGGCGCCGACAAGTGGTGCAACTGTAAGTCGGTGTCAGCAAACAATATACAGCCATAATCCTGGGAAACCCGTACGCGTTAATTCTACGGCTTGAATCTGTTCTTGAGCGGTCAATCTCGGCGTATTCATCACGAAAAGAGGCTTCCGGTGTTGCCATGCCTCCTCGTTCAAATGTTGAGAAAGTCTATTGGTATCGATTAACCAAAAGGTTTTGGTTACTCGACCCCGCTTTATCTGCTAACAGCCTGGTCGGGCGGGCCGAGTGGGCGGCGAAATTGTTTCACGGGCCGACTCGAGGGCGAAATTACGTAATACACTGGAAGCCAACGTTTATCTCCACCACGGCATTGGCAGACCTTCAAGGTTTCAGCACCCATTATCTGCTTCAAATTTAAGTTAAAGTGTAGCTTAGATAGTAAGTAAAAGTTCACAGTAGGATTTATGCGAAACCCACACATTGATGATTTAAAAATGCGTTTTCAACTCCAAGAGAAGAGTAAAACAGGATAATACAAGAACATTCATTTGTAGGTTCTCAGAAAGCAGAGTAGATTTGCAGTACCTTTTTCTTCAATCAGACGACACATTCATGGTTCAGCTGGTTGACGTAGCTGCTGCAACTATATTCCGTTTTAAGGATGTAAAAATGCTATCTACAATCGTGTTGCGCCAACCGACTTGCTCATTGTGCGATGGCCTCATGAATTGCCTTGGCAAATCGAGGAATGTTCTCCTCATTCAACGCGGCGACGTTGATACGTCCTGAAGCTGGGAAGTACATATGGTGGCGAGAATTGATGAACAAGACCTCTTCTGGAGTGAGGTCAAGCATGCTACAAGTTCTGGTTAGAAAATTCTCATGTCGAAAGGCAAGATACATTCTTACCTGAACAGTCCTTGGTCATGCAAGATATGTTCCCAGTCACCTGGAACCTAGACGCAATTAGTGAGACTAAGCAAAGACTATACGAAGAGATAAACTCACATTGTAGGTCTTTGTAATCTGTTCATACAAAAGATTTCTTTTGTGCTTACAATTGTCGTGCATTTCGCGGATGTTTTGGAACCTGTGGGGATTTTCATGAGTGTGGGGTTTGACTCCAGGAAACAGTTTGATCGACTCACCACTCTTTCCGTAGCAGTTCATCAGACATAAGGTATGAGCAAAGTCGCGCGCCATACGCTGGGGTTGAGGATATCTCCCAACGAGTATATGACCGAAGCTGGTCTTGGACAGATGCAGCTGCACTTGAAGAGTTCACGACTATGTGGCAGGCACCAACCCGCTCCGCTTGAAGATACTGTTAGTTCCAGTTCACCGTCAGAATTAAGCTGAAGACCATACCGTAAAGGCCAGTGTTCTTGGAGAAGGATTGTGCCACCTGTGAGAGATGTGAGTTCAAGCCGACCACTTACGTAGAGGCGATCTTACCACCAGTTCAAACCCTTGATTGGCGAACAACCGGATTGGAAGAGCATCAGTGAACACATCGCCGGAAGCCAAGCCTGCGTATGCCATATCTTTACCGTAGTTAGTACGCATATCGGCATGATTTAGACCTGTTGTAGCTCACCGAAGAATGGAAAGTGATCTTTCACCTGCAGTACACGTATCAGCTCAAGCCCCAAAAGATAAATAACGACAGAAAACATTCTTACCTTCATTGCGTCCGCCAACTCTTGCCATTGGGTGGCTGTAAGATCTGCTCCGGTCGGGTTGTGTGCGCAGGGCTGAAGCACGAAGATCGACTTGCTAGGGGCGCTTGTGACCGCTTTCAAGATATTGTCAAAGTCCACGCATCTCTTCTCTTTGTCGAAGTACGGATAACTGTTGACCTTGAAACCGGAGAACTCAAACAAAGGTTGAAAGTTGACTAAAACCATCAGCAAGATTTACGGAGTTACAAGAGCGAAGCATACCCCATGTTGGAACACCCAAGTAGACCTCTGTGTCTGCAGATTTGTAATGGTTGCTCAGAAAGGTGGCTGCAATGTGATTCGCGCCAGTCCCGCCGACTGTCTGGACCGACGCTATTCTGTTCTCTATCACAATTGGGCTGCTGTCTCCAAAGATGAGGTGCTTTGACCCTTCAATGAACTGCTGAATCCCAATAGTTGGGTTGTACTAGAGCTTATGTCAGAAGCCGTGAGCACACGAAGCCGGTACACATACATCATGGCCAATTCTGGCAGTTTCCAAGACTTGCTTGGCCTGTAATGATTCAGTTAGATGCACTAAACGGAATGGACACAGATCTCATGATCCATACCTTTGAGATTGCGGGAATCTCGTAATATCCGCCGTGTTCATTCTTGTAGACACCAACACCGAGATCGACCTTCAACGGGTTCTTGTCCGCTTTAGTCCGTTGTGCGAGGTCATTGGATGGATCCGCGGCGGCCTTGGGAACGTGCTCAAATTGGCTCGACATGGTGAATGGTGCTCCTTCGAAATTGGGAGATTACCGGATACAAAATACCTAATTGCGTAGGGCGACGACGCTGCCTAAGAGAAGCGCCTCGGCATCTGTCGGCCACGATAAACGCTTCGGCGAGGATCCCCGAGGCTCGGGGTAGATCACCGAGAGAGCAGCCACCACGGCAGCCTCTACCGAATTGCCTATCTAAGCTCGTATCCATTCATTCCGAACTTCTCGGATGAGCCGTTTCATTCTCGGGACGGCCGAGGGAAAAAAAAAAAAGAAACACCGAAGACCAACGACGCCATCTTCTTAGTCCACAACCTACTTACTCACCGACCCGCGGGCGCTCGGACCGAAACGCCGAGCATTCACCAACGACGCCAGCCGTCCTCAAAAGGCGACGACCTCAGGCACCAACAAGCCGTAGATGAATTAATTCCAGAAAGCCATTTTCTTTTTCTTTTTCTGGTCATCACTATCAGCAACATGTCGATCTGCAAAAACGCCCTCCACGCCCTGCGTGCGCAGAACAAAGTGTGCAAAGTAAGCGTAGTCCCGCCGCGTCCAACGCCACTCACTTACTCACTACGCCCCACACACAGGCCTTCGGCATCAAGCTAATCACAAGCCCGGAAATCGTGCACGTCGCCCACAACGCCGGCTTCGACTCCCTCTTCATCGACCTCGAGCACTCGGCCCTCAGCCTGCGCGAAGCCAACACGCTGTGCGTCGCGGCGCTGTCGGTCGGCATCTCGCCATTCGTGCGGGTGCCGGGGCAGTCGAGCGCCGGGTTCGTGCAGCGCGTGCTCGATAACGGGGCGCAGGGCGTGATATTTCCGCATTGTGATAGCGCTGGTGAGTTTACTCTCTCTCTCTCTCTCTCTCTCTGTCTGTCTGTTGTGAGGTGTACGTGTTTCGCTGACGGAGTCTGCGATGCCGGTTACAGAACAAGCGAGGGCCGCGGTGCGCATGGCCAAGTATCCGCCGCTGGGCAAGCGGTCGGTGATGGCGATGCTGCCGCACATGGGGTACCGGCAGGCGCCGCTGACGGAGGTGACGGCGTTAGGGAACGCGGAGCTATCGACGGTGGTGGTGATGATCGAGTCGCCGGAGGCGGTGCGGGATGTCGACGCGATCGCGGGGACCGAGGGGGTGGATGTGGTGTTGGTTGGGTCGAATGATCTGTCAATCGAGCTGGGTGTGCCGGGGGATTGGGATAGTCCGGTGTTCTCGGAGGCGCTTGCGAGGATCGCGGATGCTGTGAGGAGGCATTCGAAGATTTTGGGGGTGGCGGGGATATATAATAGGCCGGATGTTATGCATGAGTGCATTCATCGGCATGGGGCGAGGTTCGTGCTTGGCCAGAATGATTTGCCTCTGATGTACAAGGCTGCGGGGGAGGTGGCGTCGAAATTGGAAGAGCTGGAGGGAAAGGAACAATTACCATAGAGAGCGGAACGTATTCAGCATTGTATTCATCAACCAGATAAACGATACTCTTACTTGCTTTGTTATACAAGCTTCACATCACGAGGATTTATACTATCCCAAAACTTCCTCCCACCCAAACCTCTGTTCTCAGAATACCAAAGACCAACCTTGATGAAGGCCTGTTCGTTATCTGTCGGTAAAAGTAACAGCCCAAACGGGATTTCAGGGTCCATTATGTATGCACGGTTGTTCATATCCCACCCGTGCAGGTTCGAATTTAAGATTAGAATCATCCATAACCGTTTAATTGGTGGGTCATAATATTGCTCTAACACAGATCGTTCCAATCCAGCTGCAAATAGGCGATATACTCGTAGTCTTCGGAGCGCAAGAGAAGTAGAAAGTCGATTCCCAGACCGTTACTGTCCTTATCTAGTGGCTTGATACGTACTTTCGGCCTCCCGTCATAGGAAAGCGGCAATGGGATGGCATTTGCATGCAATGTCAGATGCCCATCATAAACACATCTATAGGGATTGGCCTTGTTGGTCGACAAGCGGAGGGGGGCTCGGTACCCTGCGTTAAGGATCGTCTTTCGATCGCTAACACGGACTCTGAGCCATCGAGCATAGAGCCTCGGCGACACTTAATGCAGTGCCTAGGGTGCCTTAGTTGGTTTCGAGGCTCTGTTAAGAAGCCGTCTCCACCACTCGCTGCGAGCGGAAGCATAACAGGGCAATGAATGAAGGGTAAAAGCGCTCGCCGGGGTCTTGAAAATACAGTCCCCCCTCGCAGCCGATGGCTAGCGTGGATTTGTTTTTTTTTTTTGGCTTATGTCATAAAAGTTCTACATGCACGTCCGGACGATAACTTCAACTACCTACATATGTTTATTTTTCTAAGGCAGAGCTAGGGCATAGTTACACTATGTTTCAGAGCCCTGCTATTCTTCGCGCTAGCCATCGGCTGCAGCACCCCTCTGTAGTAGTGTCGAGTGCGCTCCAGGCTGCAGTGCATAAGCGCCCAAGCGAGAGGCCTGACTCATCGGGGCGGCGCGATCCGGGCGATCACATCTCCGCCATGGCGCGTACTCCACACTCTCACAAAACCTTATAAGAGCATGGCCCCTCCTGCCTTATATCACCATGGTTCGCAACTACTGACCTGCTTCTGCTTCACGCCACCAAGGCTGTTGTCCAACTTCGCTAGCACGAGGTACGTTATCGCGCAAGCCGTTCGCTCTACGTGCTGACTGTTTCATAGGAGAGCGACCCCAAAAGAATACATTCACGTAGCGGCTCAAGTCTCCAGCAGCAGCGTCGTACCTCTCGGCAAGTCAAAATATCATTCATAGGGCAGTGTTGCAACGATCTGGATAACCAGGTGAGCCCTCCCTCTCTGGCATGTTGCGGGTCGAACTTATGGGCTTGTAGTTGCAACACTCAACGACTGCACAGCCTTCAGGCCACAATCCTTGACGTCTTTGCGCATCAAATATCGCAGGATTCTTGACTCCATATCCATCAGCATGTGTTTCCGTCGGAGAGAAAAGCCAAAGAGCGACGGTGGCCCAGCGGGGATTACCATAATAGTCAACTCAGGCCCGGAAAACCCTGAAGATATTGACATGCGGGATTTCATCGAGAGCGATGAGAACAATACCGATGATGACGCAGTGCTGCCTCATTTATGCAAGCATTGCAAACCCATCGAGATGGCAAGAAAGCGAGCCGGAGGCTACAAGGGGACACCGCCTTTTGAGTATGCGGACGATTTCAATACCTATCACGGAATGCACTCTGCCGATATGCCAAAGAGCTTTCCAATCCTTTCAGTCGCATCATCACTGATGGGACACGGCCTTTGGCTGCCTTGTTATCGAGAGGACAGTCTTCCAGATTTGCCCCTTCTAAGAGATTCGGCGGAGCGGGGCTGTCCATTTTGCAGCCTGATTCGGCGGGCCGTCATGGAGAAGGCCTGGCTGCAGCCTTTGCCAGACACTACGGAGGAGATGCCACCATCCGAGGGTGTGCTGACGGTGTTAAGCGCTAGATGGGTCTGGTACCGGTACAGAGTGCAGCCTGGAAACCATATGCCCAGGATGGACGTTGCCATTTCCATCAAGGATGTACGAGGGGCAACGCACAAATATCGACTTCACTTTGAAGTAACGAGCACCCCGGGAAGCTGGGCTGACTTGCTGAATGTCAAGATGGAGCCACCCTTTGAGCATGCTCTTTCTGAACGGGCTGTGGCCAAGATGAAGCAGTGGATCACCAAGTGTGAGGGGTCATGTCACCCTATTGAGGCCACCACATTTCTACCTGCCAGACTGATCGACGTCGGTATTGAAGGACAAGAACCATGATTGGTGATGTCCTCCCCCATCTCACAACAAGAGCAAGCGCCGAAGTACGCTGCACTCAGCTACTGCTGGGGCCCACAGACGGCGCGGACCCTCAAGACAGAAAGCCACTCGTTAGAAGATCGTTTACGAGGAATTCGCCTCGAGCACTTCCCCAAAACAATCCGTGATGCTGTGCTTGTTACCAGGGTTCCCGGCCTCCAGTATATCTGGGTCGATGCATTGTGTATCATCCAAGACGATAGGACGGATTGGGAGATGGAGTCGGTCCGGATGAGTGACATATACTGGAATTCATACATCACCATCATCCCATTTGAGAGCAGTAGTTGCTATGACGGCTTCCTCGCTCGCCCATCGGTGCCCACAGCCGATATTCCATTCCGGTCATCCATTGATCCCAAGGTCAAGGGGAATCTAACGTTGCATAGCCGCGACAAGTGGGCTATCGGAATAGCACCACTTTTTCCGCTGCAGGATTCGGTTTGGCGGACCCGCGGTTGGACGTTCCAGGAGGAACAGATGTCCCGACGCAAGCTGCTGTTTAGCAAGGACAGGACTATGTTCATGTGTGCAGAGACGATGGAGGCAGAGACAAATGCGGATCTGAACGGCCACTCGTACCTGGAGCTCGGCGGGACGGGCAAGCGGCTGGGCTCAGTGGGAGGGTCGGACGCCTTTAGCGGCTATCTGTACAGCGGAGACTGGGACCGCCCTATCACGAAACACAACAGCTGGCGCCTGCTCACATACGCAGAGGACAGGCTTCCTGCATTGTCTGGCCTTGCTGCAGCGTTTCACCGGGGCATCCCCGGGGATCGCTACCTCGCCGGCCACTGGCAATCACATCTGTATGAGAGCTTGACCTGGATGCCGAAACAGAAGCAGAACATAACGTTTTAGGATGCTCTTGCTCGTCTGACGCGCTGCCCGATCGTGTACATCGCGCCCACTTGGAGCTGGGCCAGTTTTGGGAAAGAGGTTTGGTTCGACACCCAAGCCAACGCCGTCTATGACAAGCCATTCTTTGACATTCTGGAAGCTGAGACTGTCCTACATGGCTCAAACCCCTACGGACGCATTAGTAATGGCTGGCTAGTCCTACAGGCGAAATGTTGGCCGTTCAGCGAGGTTATTGACAACCCGAAAGCCTCGATTGAAACGATTCCAGGAGAGGATTGCCGATGGAGAATATCGTGGGAAGGAAAGCTGCTGTTCTGCTGTTCGCCGGACTGGGGAGACAGTGCACAGGTGGCCGGTCAACCGGATTGGTTCAAGACCGGATTCCTCAATCGTCTTCTCCTCCTCCCATGCCGCTTAGTTGATCGGTCATTTGATGGGATCATGTTGCTTCATCTCGAGGACCAGGATGTGTGGGTAAGAGTTGGTGTGTTCAAGGACCTGGTGAGCAATGGAATCTATGGTCCCGAGAGGGGGTGCTACGGTGCAGAGTTTTTTGATAATTACGAGACTCGTATAGTAAAAATTATATAGCTAGCACGTAGTACGAATAGAGACAGCATTTGGAAGGCCACGAATGAGGCAAGAGCAGTACTCGAAGATTTAAATTCATCGCCGGACGTGATGGATAATGACCAGACAAAATTGTCAATTCTTCTACCGTGGCTTCTAAAAAAAAAGACCAGCAAGACCAGCACATTGCGAAGCACGACCGTGCCTTCACTTGCACAGTCGAAGGTTGTCCGGAGGCGATCATCGGCTGCACGACGGCAAAGGATCTACAGAAGCACAGCCTCGACTACCATGGCGTCCAAGTTGAAGCAGACGAGGAGCCGGAGTTTCCGCCGGACGACGATGAGCCCGCATCGAAGAAATTGAAGCGGGGCCACACGGGTCCCATCCAGTGCTCTCTATGCCCGAAGAGATTCACGAGAGCGTCCAATCTTCGCTTGCATCTCCGCACCCACACGAATGAACGCCCGTTCGTCTGTGATATTTGTGGGAAAGGCTTTACAAGGCAAGGTGATCGTACTCGCCATGAAGAGATTCATTCACGAAAGCCCAAATGTAGAGGCCTTGTGAAAGATGGGGAGAAATGGGCTTGAAACTATACCGTTTTGCGTGTAGGCTTATACATGTTTTTGTGCAAGAGTAATTCTCACAGGCCGTCGGCGGAGAAAGAGTCCAAGGAAGTGGCGGACCAGGAAGCGGGAACAATTTTTCTACGTCCGAATTTTCATGGACAAAGTAGTGACGGCCGTCTATATCTCATATTGACGCAGAATGAAGCGTAGTTCCGTTGAAAGCTTTCAAAAAAAAAAAAACTCAAAATATGAGCAGATTCTCTATTCCTCGTTGTTGCTTTATTTTACCGGGTCGTCTGTCTACGCGTAGACCATCTCAACCAGGCCAAATGCAGCAGTTCTACCCAACAATGTCCCATTGGCCTTCACAAAACCCTCATACGCCGGCAATTGGCCAACGTCACAGAGCTCTTGATCATCCCTCCCGGTCTCAATGTACAACGTTCCGGCTTCCCCAAACTCCAATGTCCACGCCAACGGATACGTCTCGCCCGAGCAAGGGCTCGTCCACGTACGACTCCAATCCGGCAGCAATTCGAACGGCACAACAAGCGTACCGATCTCGGTCCGCACACTAGCGAAACGCTTATCGCTCTCCCCAGGCTGATCAATAGCCCAGATACTCGCCTTCGTTTCCGTGTCCGCAAAGTGCAGTTCGAACCACGTCCAATTGCCGCCTATCGGCGCGGTGTAGCCCCACTGTCTGTCGTACCACGTGAGCGAGTTGTCCGTGTCGATGGCAAGTTCGTCCTTGGCGTCGAGCGTCAGAGTGCCCGTCGTCCTGCCCGCCGGCATGCTCCACTCGTGCGTGTTGCCTTCGCCGTAGGCGAACATGCCGCTGCCGCCGTTGAGGAGGACTTTGGACGAGGATTCCCAGGTGATGTTGAAGCCGAAGTTCGGGAACGAGGCCCAGGTGCGCATGATGCTTGTGCTGTCCGCCGATAGGCCTTGCATGGCAATGGTCCCGTAGTCGAGATCAAGCACGCTTTGAGTTGATGTATTGGTGGCGAGAGAAACGTTGACGGAACGCATCCAGTAGTTTGTTGTGTTGGTGATGTCCAGTATCGAGCAACGGGCGACCGGAACTGAGCCCGAGGTCATCAGAAGGATGTGGGAGACAATCAGGTATTGATTTTGGTCCGATGCGGTGACAAAGGATGTGCTCCAGTATGATGAGCTTCCTGGAGGGTCGAGTGGGTATGTCAATTGGGACTGAGTAATGTTGAAGGTTGCTGGAAGTGCGGGCTGGTTGCTCGAGCATTAGTTGCGGATTATGCGCGGTGCGTTGCGAAGCATACTTACAGTTTCAAAGGTAGATGCATTACCAGGCCTGAACTGTAACTGTGCTCCAGAGCCATTAAATGCGAGGAAACTGAGAATGAATCCAAAAATATAAAAGATATGCATCTTTGTGGTGTGTGTTAAAACTGGAACCACGATTGACGATATCAGAACTTCCTTGTGAGGTCCACTACAATATATATATATATATATCTTTATGCAACTCCATATAAGCACTCCATGGCTCAGTCCGGTAGTTACCGTATGGTGGAATTCAATCGACTGAGGCTCAGTGTGATGTTCTGATCCGGGTCATTCGGAACACATTCCGTCGAGAGCCGGTCATACCCGGCTTCACCACGCGCGTCTCTCTCTCCACAGTCTCTTTTGGACGCTCTATTTGTCGTTAGTGCTTCCGGACTGCCTCTCGGACAGAATATCTTCACCTGGAAAAAATAATTTGTCTCAGCCAATGCGACTTTTGTGGGGCGGGAGCAAGAAGACGTCACGCACGACGATACTCTACCACATGATCTCTCCACTTTCTGAGGGAGGAATTCTAGCCACCTGAACTCTCTTAAAACTACAGCGTACATACGGTGATACTGAATTGATCGGATGGTGCGAGATGAGACGACCCTCAATTTATGCATACTTTTAAGGTGCCGAGCGTGTGTAGCTTTTCCAAAGATGGTAAATTCCTCGGGTAGCCTAACCGACCAATCATTTGGAACAGCCTATCAGATCGGCTCTCGTCAATCAGCCTGAGCAATAGCATTCTCGGTAGAAACTCTACAGACATCTATCCAGAAAAGAACCGCCGTTTCGTCTCACCGCCTCATCTACCCTCACATCCATTGCTCTGCTCATGTAAGCGGTATCAGCTAAAATTTCACAGCCGCGCCTTGCACACGTCCTGGTCGCCTTGCTCGCCCTGACTGTGCTCCTCGCCCTGACCGTGCTCCTCGCCCTTGGCCCCCAGATCCGCGGGACACTGGTCACCGTCACCATCTTTATTGTTGTTGTTCTCGCCATCGCCGCCGCCGCCCCATCCACGAAAAAAGTTCCAAACCCCCACCGCCCCGCCCCCAACCGCGGCGCCAGCCTGTACCGTACCGCCTACAACCGCCGCCCCGTATCCCCCCATCGCCGCACTCTGTAACGTAGCGAAAACGCTTCCCGCCGCGACCGACGCGCCCTGCGCTCCTGCGGCAATCGAACCTACGCACCAAAAATAGCACCAAGTCAGCATCCGAGCGCCAACCGTGTACAGCGAGGGCTTTCAGGCAACAACTCACCAGCAGCCGGCCCAGCAGCCGTGAACCCGACCGCGCCGAGCAGCGGACCAGCGACGACGAACGGCGCGGCGATGACGACGCCGTTGACGACGTAGAAGGCCGTCTGGTACGGGTGCTCGGTGATGTAGTCCTGGATGTGCTTGGGGGCTTTGTCCCACTCGACGCCGGCGGCTTTGTCGCGCGTGGTCGAGGCCGCGTCGTGGAAGAACTGCTGCGTGCCGGCGTAGGCGCTCCGCATCATGGGCTGCGCGTTGGAGGCGGCATTTTGGAGGAATTGCTGGGTGCCAGCGAGGGCGTTGCGGAGGGGATTCATGGCCTGCGTGTTGTTCTGTTAGTAGTTCAAGGCTGCGGTAGAGGATGGGAGGGAGTTGTGGGAGGGTCTGGGAATGAGGGCGGCGAGGGTTGCTGCTGGGATATGCGAGCAAGGCTGAAACTGTAGGCAGCCCCGCAGTTGGTCCCACACGCGTCGTGGCGGCCTCAGCCTTCACCACGAACCACTCTACCCGGCCCTTTGACCATCAAATCTATCGCTACTATGGCTCGCTCGTCATTCCGAACCAGGCTGCCGGGTATTTGTTCTGACCGGTCGCAATAATGCGGGGATATTTCTCATTTTCAACGTGGTATGCGTTAATTAATCCCTGTCAAGCCCAGCGGCACAGCACATGCAGCATTCTCAGCCTTGCGCATTTCTGTGGTTGAATCTAATCAAAAAATGCATGATGTGTCGTCCCAACTTCACGGCACACCTTCCACCGTCTTGGAAACTCCTAACCGCTCAATTAAATAACTGAAAATTATGTTTGAACATACTCGCTCTTATACGCATTGACCCAAAGCTCTTTATATGGAGCAATTTGCAATGCTTGACCTGGCCAATGACGGCTCATTGCTGTGTCATAGAAGAGTGAGATCCGTTTTATTCGTTGTGGGAATCATGATGGTGGCGGATTGCATTAAAATGGGAAGCAAAATGGAGTTAGACATATTGCCAACATTCGAAGGCCTCGCCAACTTTACAACAATGACGGTCCGGGGGCTATGTATTTCGGGAGTCTGGGAAGAATTCTCAGCCGCGGATCTGTCGTGAAGCTATTCTTGAGGGTCTGTTGGGCGTTCCAACACACAAATGCCATCTTGTTAATGCCACCTGCCATTCCAGAATTTCCCAGTCTAAAAAACACGAATAGCTACAATATAATCTTGGCAATATAGAGCTAAGTATTCTTTCTTGATACATAGCTTGATTTGTGGCTTACAATGACGTTGACACCGAGAATTGGTCGAACAGTAGCAGCGAGGCTTACGAGAGATTATAATTGCAGGTGGTGCGCGCAAGGAGAAACGGTAATAGAAAAGCCGGAAATTGATCATAATGAGTCGTAAAGTACAGACTGCAGAACTCAGACTATAACGCTGCTTTGAATAAAACCCAAAATGATGTCCTATGCGGAGTCGATGGCAAGTTTCAGAATGTTCTTGGCACTTGAGGCTGTGTCTACTATCCGCGACACTTACAGTCGTACGAACCCATTCGGAAGTCTGCGCTCGAGTCTGCATTATGTGGCGCCTGCATGTGGTGAGATTAGGGGTGCGGGGTCGGAGCAACTCAAAAATCCTGCTTTGAAACTCACCGAACCCTCCTTCCCTCCGCACATGCCCCTTTGACCTATATTTCGCGCATGATCACGCTCTCCACCTAGCATTCACGAGCGAAATTTACTTTCTGCAAACACACAGTCCCAAATCACGCGTCTAGCTCAGCGGAGATGACGTGATTCCGGCCAATAGCCTGAGACTGGGGGACTTCACCCAGAACTTCTGTCACCACTGGAACGGCCTAGTGATGGAGAGATCAACAATACTTACGTATCGACTCAAGGGAATACCGAACTGCTATGCTTTGAACGATGTCAAGGAGCTGATCTGCCGATCGCTGGGTCTTGATGGGAGCAAAGTTCGTGTACGATCGCTCGCACAAAATCCATTGAACGACAAGGACAAGATTGCTACAATATCCGTTTCTGACCAGCAGAACAATCTTGTTGAGCAACATAACACCAAGTCATGGGTCTTTGAAGACCCTCACCAGAGTTACGAAGGGCTCTCTGATTTCTATTGCCTGGACACACATTTCTACGGCTTCACACCGTTGCATCAATCATCGGACGAACTGTGTGACACGGAGTAAGTAGATCAATACCCATACCTTGAATCCTCTCTGAGCACAGCCATCTTACGTACTCTAGTTTGATCTCCCTCTCAGGTCTTAATGGCAATGCATTTGGATCATTCAAAGCCAAAGGTCACGACTACATGTGGATTCGAGATTCTCTCCCAAAGGATCTTCCAGGTTTCAGGATTTTCACATATGGCTATGACTCGACAATACTGCAAAGTTCTTCCACTCAATCCATTCTCAACCTAGGTTCAAAGCTTGCTACAAGCATTAGAAACCTCTTCCGTGCCACCAAGCGACACCTCTCCTCTGAGAGACGTTTATGGTTTATCGGACACAGCTTGGGAGGACTTGTTCTCCAACAGGTAAGAACTATCCACTTATATCCGTCCGGGGTCTAATTTACTCGTTAGGCAATCATTGACTTAGTGAACTGCACGAGCCATGACGCTGAGGTGGGCAATAGCATTGTCCAATCAATTCAAGGCATACTCCTTTTTGGGGTTCCCCAAATGGGAATGTCTGTTGAAGCACTGATAGCGATGGCCCGCGACCAGCCGAATAGAGATCTCATCGCGAGTCTGAAGGTCGATTCGGCATTCCTTCAACTTCAACATCACAACTTCCGTATGGCACGTTCAAAGATGCGCCAAGCAAAAGTCATTGCCTTCTTTGAGACAGTCATGACGCCGACGATAGTGAACGTGAGTCTCCAGAAAACAAATGAACGCATTACTGAGAAGTGTCACAGCTTTCCGGAAAATGGGAACAGACTGGACCACCGATACTATTAGTTTCGCAGACATCAGCTACCTACGTCTGTGATACTTCTATTCCCATTAATCGAAATCATTCCGAAATTGTCAAATTTCCTCCACAAGATACGGACTACGAGCACGTACTCTCAGAACTGGAACACCTAAGAGAACGAGACGACAAAGATCTTGATGTTTGCCAATCGTCACATCTCAAGTCCACCGAAGACGCTGAAGCTTACCGACCTTCTGCCTTACATGATTATCGTGTCCGCCATGCTTCCACGCTTCCGACCCTGAAAGCGGATCATCCCGAAGCTGGAATCCAGTTTCCATCAGATCATGAAGATTATGAGGCTGCTCGTTTGCGGTGTGAAATGGCCTGCCAAGCGTATAACAAGATGCCTGCGGACATCACCCCGGGTGGCCGGAAGAGTCTTTGGAGAGGGTAAGTTAATAATCGCAACCTATAAAGTCCGTGTATGCAAGAGATGTTAACTTCTATATACTTAGAATTGTTACAACGGGCTCAATTACTCCACCTGACGAAGAAGATTTAGATGCGGTGGCAAGCGGAGCAGCGCCCGAAAGCGGTCGAATGAATACACACGCAGAGGTCCCGCACGTCAAGCCTCCCGTCTATATCGACTATGGAACAAGCCTTCAAATCGGTGGATCCACTCGTATTGACCGCGGTCTAACGGTGCACGATACGCCAATCCTTCCTGTAAAGATAGGCGAGCGATGCATGATTTACTCAAATGTCACCATCCGGGCTTACATGACTACTTTCGACCGCCACAGCCCGACTAGTCATCCAGAAGCTCTCAGCATAGCAAAGACAGTCACTATCGAAGACGACTGCGTGATCCGTGATCATGTGGTCATTGGGTAAGCAAGCCCTCAGCAAGCAACAGTAATTGAGAGTTAGGATAATAATGACGACATGAACTAATGCTTCCATTTCCTAGCCCTGGAGTTCGTCTTGGTAGAGCATGCGTTATTGAGTCTGGAAGTGTAGTAACAACAGTAAGTGACCAGATATCATATCATCGACTCTGATGAGTTAGCCCCTACATATGACCGCCTCATTTACTGAATTTCATAGGATATCCCGGCAGAGTTCTTTGCTTGTGGAGTTCCTGCAAGGCCCATGTACAAGGTATGCCCGCAAACAGAAGCGGGCAGTGAAAAGGCCGCCTTTGGATACAAGTATTGCTGAAGCACAAGGGATCACACATTTTTATTTCTTCTTTAGAGTGCATGAATGCGTTGCTAGGCACATAGCCTTTGGTGTCTACTGAATTCTGAGTATGCAGTGATTTGGATCTTCTGGAACGGTTCAGAAACCTTCAAACTTCACATGTACCGCAACGCCTAGTCCTTCAGCGTTTGAAACCAAATTCAAGACTCAAATTGGCACGTAGCCCTAATTTATAATGCAAAACAACGACGCAAATTATAACAGTCCGGCGAGTAGGTGACCGAGCTGTCCCAAAAAAGAAAGGGGTGATTACCAAACAGACGACAAAAAGCAGAACTTACAATAGTCGGGATTCCCCAATGGTTACTCACTTGAGTATTAATCCGCCGGGTCGCAGGTTTGATAATGGCTGCGTCTTGTATACTCCTGAGCGGCCCTACTGCTTTCACTCTCTGTTTTTCTTGATCACAATTTAGTCATTTAGTCGCGCGCATAACTTCCGGAAACGGAAAAAAGAATTTAGTAATTAGTCCATGTTTTCCAATTAGGTTGCTTCGAAGTTAATCAGCCGCCGCATGCTCGGGACGAATTGTTTGTATGGCCCAACGATCATCCGCTTACCGCCGTCTTTCTATTAGTTCAAGGAAACAACCAACACTGCTATGCCCATGACGATCTCCTCGTTGCCTTCTTGCGCCTGCTTTCTCTATAGTAAGCTCCCTCGATTACCCCGCAAACCATTGATCAGGCTGCATTGCTGACCTGCATGCGCATTCATCCCAACAATTGTGGAGATTTGACGGCTGCGGTCTGGCCGCAAGCCTTCTATGTCATTCGGAAAGCGGAGATCCCCACATTTTGGTGAGGCTGAATCTGAGCTGAAAAAGAAAAACCCCGTTCTCTTTCTCTATTTGTGGGTGCACAGGACTTCGAATGTTCGGGCGACACTCCTCTCCAACACGCCTTGCCTCCGCAATACTGATTGTAGAATGCTACTAGACTATTGAAAGGACTTCTGCGTCAGGGTAAAGCGGAGTATAGAGTTGCCGAGTAAAAATGTCCGCGCTCGTGATGCTCCACGCCCTTGGTTGGGACACGACAAGGCTATCCGTAATATGCATGCATCCTTGCGCCTTGTACGACGCCCCGCGAATCAGCTTACACAAAAAGCCTTCTGCTACCCCGGCGCTGTGTGAATAAGCCGTCTGTGCATCAAAGCGAGCTGATAAGCAAGATGCATTTGCTCGGCCGTAAATGATGCATCAGCTGTCGGCCCGTACCGCATCCTTATGCATACGTCACGTACACCAACCAACCCCGATGCTCCGTTTCTTGCTGCCGCGTGCCTCATGATGCATTTAGTCATGGAAAAGACTAATGCACTTATACTTCTGTCAGGTATTTTCGGCAATGGTGACCAGAAATGGAAAGTCTTTTTGCTAGGCAGCCGTGAGCCATGAGGTAATTCATAATTTCTTTTGCAGTATCACGGCATCATACATGTCTGGATCAACTCCGAGCTTACCTGTCGCCTCTTTTGCCTTTCTCTCGGCTTACCTTCAAGTAATTAAGGTTTCAGAGGATCCACACGATGGCTGGTCTGATTACATTAGCAGTGACGAAACCGTACCGCGCATTGAAGTGAGACTACGTTGGAGGCTGCTTACATTCGGCAATCCATGTGACAATCGTTCCACCTTCCACGAACATTCTTAATCGGTGTTGGCGATCAATCTTGGCACGATAATGACTGCTTGGCAGACGCTATATTATGGGCCTCATTACCGCCATGATATCGATATCATCTGAGTTTTACTGCTCATTGAAGATACGACACGCCTCATTGAAGACGCATTTCACAGTGTGTCACAATCGTTCTGCAAACCACCTTCCGAACATCTTGGCGGCAAATTTGTTGTCTATCGAGCTGGTGGTGGCGAGAAATGCCACAAGACTACCGATACACGCCTCTTCAAGATAACACAAGATACTTCCGGCTCCTCAAGCTCCTGCCTGCACGCTATCCTAAAGAACTGAGGTGTGAACTCGAGACGTACCCCATCAAGGAGCCTGGAAAACCCGCCAGCTACCCCGATTACGGCGCAATTTCCTACGCATGGGGCAAGGAAAAGAATGGAAACGAGAAACCTAAGATCAGCTGTCACAACTATGAGGTGGATATCCCAACGAATCTGAAGAAGGCACTCTTTAGATTACGAGACGAGAGAAAGCCGCAATACCTCTGGACTGACTCTATCTGTATCGACCAATCGAATGACACTGAGAAGAATAGCCAAATACAGGTTATGGGATCCATCTATCGAGACGCCAGTACAGTCTATGTCTGGCTCGGTGAAGAGAAGGAGAGAGAGGCTTTCAGCCTGATCGAATACCTGGGCAATCGCCTCCGCCTCAACGACGGAGAGTTCAAAAAGAGGGCTGAAAAAGGCCGTGGATCTCAATGGCAATCGTTGTCTAGGGTATTGAGGCTCGAATGGTTCGAGCGCGTCTGGACCTTGCAGGAGATCTGTCTTGCTACCCATGCAACCGTCGTTTGCGGTCCCAGTCGGATTGACTGGTCCTGCTTCCTTGCTTTATGCAAGCGGCTGTCTACTCTTTGCAGAGAATTGAGACTAGATCATGGTCTGTGGCTTCATCGAGTTCTGAGATCAGACATCGATTTTCAAGACAGAACTCAACGCCCGGGGTTTCTCCTAAAGCGCCTTCGCTATAGAAAGTGCAAGGACGACATTGACAGAGTCAGAGGGATTATGGGCCACACATTCTTCCAGCGATTCAGAGACGAACACCACCGTGATTTCATCCCTCTGACTGATCTGACGTCAGAGAACATGGACTTCGCAATCTCCACCGAGTTGTTGAAGCTTCCTGAGCCTTTGTACACCTTGTCGCTGGTGCAGCACGATGCCAAGACCATAGCTACCTATGCGCATCCTTCATGGGTTCCCCGCTTCAGGCAACACACCTTCATTTCGACTTTGGCAGACGAAACCAAGCGCCAAGGGTCTTCTTGGAACGCAAGTGGTGGAATGCAGGTTGGCAGTCTCACACCCATTCGGGGTGTGTTACAAGTTGAAGGCATTGAATTTGATTACATCGAATGGCAATCGTCCAAAATTACGAACAAACTCACGAACAGAGACGAGGGTCACGTTGTCAAAGCAATCTGGCAGCAAGTTCAAAAAGCTAGTTCCATGAGACGGTATCAGACGAAAGAAAAGATGGAAGAAGACGCCCTCCGAGACATTTGCCGAGTTTTTCATCTTGACAACCACTTTGTCGGGAGACCAGGCTTACCAGACCCGTATCCAAGCGTTCAGAAACAGATGGCCGATTGTTTGGCATACTTTGCGGATAACGACATTGAGCTATCCTCTTCTCTCAGGCAACTCAGAAGGAATCTCGAGAGGAACAATATAAGAGGAGAGGCCAAAGAATTCTTCCTAGAAGTTCTACATCATTGTCGGAACCGGCGCTTCATAATCACTTCAGAAGGGCGACTTGGGCTTGCACCCGAGGTATCACACCGGGGAAGGGATGGGGATAAGGTGTGCATTCTATTCGGCGGACAGGTCCCTTTTCTACTGCGTCCTGTGAATGAAGAAAATGACGAGTATCGTTTATGCGGCGAATGCTTTGTGCTGGGTTTTATGCATGGAAAGGCCATGGAGCACAGAGCAGGGAAGAAAACTTTCACTTTAGTCTGAGTCGTGACTGAACTGCGATCCTTTGCATACGGCCGATTATTACACGATTTATGTTCCGCTCTCCCCTCCGGGTAGGTTCTTTTCCTATGGAAAGTTTTTATTTTACGTGGTGAGATTTTTTGTCCCCTTCTTTTTTTTCAATATTGTCCCAGAAGAACTGAAAAGCTTGAGCAGGATATCATCCTCCGACAGTCTTTACGAGCTTATGAGTACTTGTTTCTCTCACTTCATATCATCTATGAATCTTGATATCCTTACCTGATACCACTTACTATGCGAGTCATATGGACCCAAGCCAAACCGGCATCCTAGAGTGAACACTACGAGCCGACCGTGTAGACAAGTTAAGGGGCGATGAGTTCAGCCCTGCAAATGTAGATAAATTTCGTGAACTTGTCGAGATGCTAGAAGTATGACGCAGCAATCCTGCTAGAATAGGAATGTCACTCCTTAAACCAAATTTCTATCCTTTTGAACGTTGTTTTTTCTGCCATAGCGAGGATTGCGGGAACGGCACGTATTTTCACGCAGCAATATTCCAAGATGATATACTGTCAGAAATGTATTATAAGTCCAAAGCGAGAAAACAAATAAAATATATACTGCGTAGGTATTCGATGAAAGATGATACACCAGAGACAATAAAGAGATATTACTACCCTAACACAACCTTTCTGATCTCCTTGGTCACCAAATTGCTATGCGACGCCTGCTCGTGAAGCAATCCCAAAGCTATGCGTTCTGCACAACGCCTGTGAGCATCCCAGAGGATAAGCAAAACATTCACGATGGTCCACTTTCCTGCAATTGCCTCGAATTCGGTATGGTCAAATGCTTCAATCGTCGTCGTGCTGCTGACCTGTATATTGGCTTTTTCAAACTGCGGCTTAAGTCGAGAAATCTCGACAAATTCGCAGAGAATCAGAGGGTCCTTGCAAGGATCTAGGTTCCCTTTCAGCTTTGCCACCATTTGCGATGTCATAAAGGGTATGATCCCGCAGAATCGCCCTTCGTGATCCAGTATCTGCATGTTCTGGCCGGAATCTATGAGTTCGAAGCACCTCGCCGGTACTGCTGAAGTAGTGAAATGCAGACGGACAGCAGCGTTTGGCTGGTTGAGAATCGATGAAGCTTGGTCAGGGTCGCCGCCATGAAGGAAGTCATCGGCTGAGAAGTCGTCAGGGCCTACGGAGAGCTGGCTGTTTATCGAAAAGGCTACTGGGTCGCGAACTCTGGAGCTGTATCTGGGGTCAGCTGAGAAATACTGGACTCCGCCTTGCCAGCCAGCCCATGACCATGTCGGAAAAGCCTGCTTGCTCGTACTGCGGCGGGAAAAGTTCGCAGAGGAAGGAAACCAAAGAAATCCTTCGTGGAAAAATGACGCCGGGATTCCGCACGTGAATTTCGTAGCCTAATTGTGGCGAAGCACGGCACTGAGCCCTGAGAAGGCGTTTAAAATATCGTCCGTGTATGCCATTTGCCGTCGTGAATATTGTTCAACCAAAGAGACATATTGCAGGAACCGGCTCTTCTTCAAGAACTGCCCTGGGAGCTCGGATAGTGTGGCAGAGGTCGCTTCGTATTATCTCTGGAATATCCGATCGAATGAATGGGAAGAATTTTCCGGGATCCCAATAGCATTCTCGATTTCAGAGACGCAAGCAGAACGACAGTGGAAGTATGCTTGATGTTTGGTGAGATAAATACACCTCCTTGACAGCAGCCTTTCCTGAAAAGTCCACGCTCGTGTCTCGTATGGTAAGGTATCCACTTGGATGTCGAGGCCCGGTGGTTCGGTCATCAAGTGTAGCTGTGACTCTCATTAGTAGCATGCCACGGCTGGTTAGGGTTGTATAGATGGAGTTAGTTGCGGTAAGGGCACAGCTGCGTGAATAGGTCCGAAATGAGCGTGTGCACAAGATCGTCGCTTTCAGCGTCGCATGCGAGATCCATCCAAACCCTTGAAGCGTACCTCGATAAAAGGAGAGTCTCATCCATCTCTTGTGCAGAAAACCTGCGCTGTAGCTGCAACAGATAGGCAAGACATGTCTTGGCCACCGAAGCCTTACCAGAGGTCTCTTCGAAGTGGTCGGCAAACATGTGTCTTGCCGAACTTGACGTCAGAAACTCCTTGACTGAAAAATGTACAAGCCTTATCTCTGTGACTGGAAAGTTTCTCCCCTGGACTCTATTGTCACTAGGGACGAGTTCCACCAAGCCAGAGCAATATTTGATGAGTTCCCTCGCGGACGAGACTCTGTTTTGCGGATCGAATTGAGGGTTTCCATCCACTTTTACCGCAATCGCATCGATTGCCTCATCAGCTCGCAACGGGATTGTACAGAAAGCCAAAAGCTGGAAAAGTCGTATCGTCTGATCCTCATGACTTTTTGGGATTTTGCTCAGCAACTGAACATACAAGTTATCCAATGAGCTCGGAATGGAGTCCAGGGTTTTTAATTGCTGATTCACGTTGTCGGAGGAGTCAAGCTGATCGAGCACAAGTTTAGCCCATAGGAACCTTGAAATTGTTAACAAATCATAGTAAGACTAAAGGGGACGTAATATACTAACATTCCCTGACTTCTTTTGGCGAGAGTAGTCTTGATACGAGCCAAACCCTCAGAAATTAGTCCCCCGTGCTTTCGCGACTTTGTGAGTTTCCACTCGACATATTTGTGTAGCTCTTTCGGGTCCCGGCGCTCTTCCACGGAGATGATGGCTTCTGCATGCACCCATTCCGTCAATTCTGCATTGACGTCATCTTCTCGACGGCTCGTAGTGAGGGTATGGATATTTGAATCTTCGGACTGTGAAATGGACTTCATCCACGGAAGTAACCCTGTAGATGGATAAATTCGGCGTGTGGAGCATTCGTCAAGCGCATCGAGTACCATCCAAATTTCTCCGGCATCCTTTGCCATGTCATGGAATGTGGAGCATAACGAAGCAATGCTCGGCTCGCGCCTTCCGTTCTCGCAGGAGTAATAGAGCAAATCGACATGTTTTCGGCCAATTTCATGTTTCTGGTATAGCTGCCAAGTCAGTGAGCGCATCATGTTATCGAACGACTGCTAGCTATCCTTGAAGCTAAAGAAGTAGAAGAGGAGTCTTTCCGCATCGACGGTGCTCCTCATAAGATCTTCGACGATTGTGGCACTCAGAACTGTTTTGCCGCTCCCTGCCTCGCCATGGATCCAGAGGAACGAATTCCTCTCTTCCTTCCATCTTGAATATTCGGCACTTTGGAGGAGCCACTGGCCTGAGCCGGGAAGCTTACCAGCCACGGCCCGCTCAAGAGTGTCAAGCGAGGAATCGTGAGGAGAGAGCCAGGCATGTATATCAGAGGCCACTACTTCCCCGCGGGCAGACATTGCGCTTTTCGTGCGGCCTCCTCCCTCCAACACCGACGGTATCAGTAGGATTGCAGCTTCTGTCGATGAGGCTATATGCCCCCGCGCCAGGTGACGTGGTAAGAAACAGACAGATGGTCCCGAAGTCCCGGGTCAAATGACACTACTCTAGGGTAGCAGGTCGATGCAACCGGATGTCAACGGTACGAGGTTAACAGCAAATGTAGAGAAGTTCGTGGTCAGAATAAAGATAGTGAGCTCAGGTCTTCGAAAGTAAAGTTGCTTGTCAGCCTTGCGTGTCAAGTTGTGCTCTCACAGTTGCGGGGTAATTTGGTAAGCATCCGTCACGTGGCGCAGATGTAAGCTGGATAGGTGTCACGACAACCCTTTCTTCCGTGCTTCGACATTCCCTGGCTGAGACGATCAATTCAAATTTTGAATCCAAATAATGCACTATGGTCACGTTGTCGATACTTTTCGAGTAGGTAGACTAATTAAATATTTTTTTTCGGACCAAAAAAGCAAAGAAAACTATACGACATAAGCCTCACTTCGGAGAGCCTGCATCATACAATACATATAGGCGGACGGCAATCGTGAGTTTATTTTTCTCATATACCATGGATAGTTGAAACTATCATACGGACGTGAATGCATAATTATTATTTCCACATTCACATCCGTACGATGGTTTCAAATATCCATAAATGTTCTTTTTCCGTTAGGGGGGAAAAAGGAAGAAGGACTGAGCGTATTATATAGTACGCTACGTTCCAAGGACAAGCACTCCTCTGTACTTATGATTTATGGCGTGGCCTCGGCAAGGCAGGCCAAGCTCCGTCAACATCCTGCCACAGCGGAATGCACCTCGGCTCCCTCCGCCGGACCAACAACAAGCACATGAACACTCCCGTCCCCGCCGAAGCCGGCGAGCATCGCATGAGCGCGCTGCAATCAATAAAGGCCCGACAAACCTTCGACACGCACATGTCGCGGGCCAAGCCAAGCCATATGTAAGCGAAGGGCAGCAGGGCCGAATAAACGCTCAGAAAAAAGATGCTTCGCCGCAAGGAAAAATCCTGCAGCGTCCCAAGAAAGTTATCTGATCCGTTGCTTAGCGGCTTGGCATCAGATAATCGTCCGACGGCAGCCAATCAGCTTTGCGCCAACGCCTGCCAAGCTGGGTGCCACCGCTGCATGGAAGCCGGAATATGGCAGGTACCCATATTGTGGCGTTTTCTCGATGGTCGTTTTCTGCGTTCTTTTTTTTTCTTTGCTTCCCGTCCGCCTGGGTGAGCCCGTGGAGCGATCGTCCCATATTTCCCTAGTAAATACGAAGGCCGGCGTGGGTCTCCCGTTCGACGCGGGCCCCGCGGGGTGCGCGGCGGCCGGGGTGGTGGTTTTTTGAGACGCGCTCGTTTCGGGACCACGATTCACGGGGACGGGGTGATGGTGCTGATCAAGATAAGATCATCAGTCACGATCTATTGCGCAATCGGCAGTTCGATGCTCGACATTTCCGCTGCGCTGGGACGAACTGATCTAGACCGTTTACGTACGCAAAGTAGGCAAGCGAGGCTTCTCGGCCAAGGAAGGATTGTGCGGTAAGTGAGACTGGGCGATTTTAATGTGCCTCATAAACGTTAATTTAGACGGTCGTTCGACGCCACGTTTAGTACGGTCGCATGGCTAGTACCCCACTTGGTGTCCATCAGTTAGGGCTGCAGCACCAACACGACGTAAACGGTTACCCAATACGTAACGCAATACGAAAGACTGTCATAGCTCATCGGAGATTCTCGGAGATGGGAGCAAACGATCAGAACATGCGATAGTATTGCCAGGACTCTCTCTCTCTCTGCCCTTCGCTATTGCAGAAACCCGCAGAAGCTCCTCCACGCCATAGCCCCATTAACCCATACCCACTCTTTTCCATGCCCACCCTTTTCCCCACCAGCCCAAAAGCGAAAAAAACACTCTAGAAAACATTCCCCTTCGTCTGCTGCAGCTTCTTAACATTAATATCCCGCCACAACAACACGCACCCCAGCGCCACCGGCATGAACGCCACGCCCGCAATCAGCATGCGGCGCTGCACATACCCATACGCCGCGATAATCGCATCCCTCGCCGGGCTCCCCACGGGAAACGCGAGCTGCATCGGCAAACTGCCATAAATCATCGCGGCATTCGCCTTCTCGCTCTCGGGCAGGTACTCCAGCATCTTCTGCGGCATCATATTCGTCCAGATAGCCCCACTAATACTCTGCCCGATCGACCCGCCGATGCTCGTGAACATGCCCTCCAGCGCCAGCACGGCCGCGACCTCGTTGTGCGGCACGGCCGCCATGGCGGCGAGTTGCTCGCACATGACGAGCGTGCCGCCGGCGAAGGCCGACAGGATCTGGCACATGACGACGTAGCCGATGTTGGTGCCCGGGTGCCGGAAGTAGATGAGCAGCGCCGTGGCGAGGGTGGAGACGGGGACGGCGCAGAGGGCAAGCCATTTGAAGCGGCCCGAGATGCGGATCAGGATGCCGACGAAGGGCGCCCAGAAGCAGGAGCCCAGGCTGTAGATGTTGAGGATGTAGCCCGAGTCGCGGATGTTGAGGTTGTGGACGACTTGGAGGTAGGACGAGAAGTAGAGGTCCCAGCAGCTGTTGGCGTGCCGCGGTTAGTGAGACTGGTCGAGGTGGGAGGAGGAGTGAGGGGGAGGTGAAAGGGAGCTGTTGAGACTTACTAGAAGGACAGGAAGAGTGTTCCGCATAGGACGCAGGCGCCGAAGACGGTGCGGTCTTTCATGTACTTGTACGGCATGAAGGTGACGGGCGCCAGGAAGCGCTCGTACAGCACGAACACAACCAGCAGCACGATGCCGACGACCAGCATGGCGATGATATAGCCGGTGCCCCACCTGTTCACGGCACTGCCGGCGAGGGTCAGCGGAATGAGGAGCAAGCACAATCCGGCGATCAGCAGTAGTTGTCCGATCACTACGTCTTCGTCAGTCTCTGGAATTTTTGAATCGAACAGCGGCTTCGGGCACTTACGATCGAACTCCCGCGCGTAGTAGTAGAAGGACTGGCCGAGGGTGCGGCCACTGGCGGGTCTCGGCGGCAGGAGGCCCTTCTTCTTGGCGACGTTGTTGTTGTACATGAACATGCCGGCGACGGGCGCGGCGATGAAAGGGACGATAATGGCGAAACAGCCGAAGGCCCAGCGAAAGGAGCTGTGCTCGTAGAAGAGCTGGGCGATGGCAGGGCCAGCGAAGACGTTGGCAATGAAGGGCGTCGAGTTGAGGCCGTAGAAGATCATGCGGTTACGCAGCGAAGTCATGTCGGCCAGGAAAATGTTGATAACGTAGCCCATGCCGTTATAGCCGACCCAGTAGAAGACCTGCTGTTTGTTAGTGCTGGGTTCGTCTTTTTGAGATGGGGGCGTCGTCTCACCTGAGCAGCGGCGTAGGTCTCGACATTCTTGCAGGCAGCCATCATGATGAGGCCGATGGTACACAGGAAGGTCATGAGGATGAAACCTTCAACACGGCCCCAGATATCGATGATCTTTGCGATGGGGAACTTGGAGACACCGCCAATGACACTAGACAAAACGCTGGTGGTCGAGTACAGCGAATGCAGCATGAAGCTGGAAGTGACGTAGACACCAAGGTTGGTGGTAATCTGCTGCTGCAACGAGTTGACAAAAGAGCAGATGTAGATGCTGCGTTTTGTCAGCACGATGTTTTCATCTGAATTGGGAGCGAACATACAAAATACCGGTGATGAAGAGCGCCTTCATGGTCCAGGCCTGAGTGATGGCCTCCACACGCTTGACTCCATCCTGGATGCGAACACTTTCCTCATCGCTGCTGGTTTCGGCATCGACAACGTGCTCCTGCGGGTGTTTCTGGTCGGCAGCCAGAGGAGCTCTGGTGCCTTTGTCATCGGAAATCTCGGGCGGTGCAGACATGGCGACCGTGCTCTTGGCCAACCTTTGTCAGTATGCAGGCAAGATGCAGGCCGATGTGACGATCGACCAGGGCAAGGGTGGTCGGTGAGACGATGAGCGGGAGGGCAGGGTGTTGAAGGATGCCCAGCTGTTGTGCAGTGTTATATACGACGTATCCCGGCAAAATATGCGGGTTCTAAGGACTCGGCGCAGCCAGGGCTAAGCGGGTGGTGTAAGTATGACCGGACGAGACTTTTGCGGTGGGTCGCTTGGTGGCGGCTTGGCCCTGCTGCCGTGCACCCCGAAGTCGGTCGCTTGCCGGATCCCAGGCGGCCCTTTCCGTCCTCGCGAGTGTGAGTGTGGGGGCTGCCTCGTCGGGATGCCCGTGGAGAAAAGAGCAACCACGCCCCGGTTCAACCTTATAATAGAATGCCGCCCCTCCCCTGTCTGCCCGCTGCTTGTGCTGGCCACTATTAAAATTAGAGGATCAAGTAGGTACACGTCTGCCCGTCTCACGCCAAGCAGAACTCGATTAACCGCGCCTCATCGAGAGCAATGCTCCGAACAAATCCTTCCTCCCGGGCGCCGGGCAACGCGCTCTAGCCGCGTCGCTGGGAGTCTTTCAACGCGCCACACAGGGCCGATCATCGCCCACGCGCTCTCTCTCGCCACGCAACTCATGCGTCCCGTTCCGTCCACATGGGCCCGCCTCGAAACGAAACGCCGATCAACTTCTACAAACAGTACAACCTAGTGCAGGCGATCATACGCCTCGTAGAATCCCTCCATCCTCCACCTCCACGCGCGGAACAGCTCGCCCGTCTCGTTCTCGTGCGTGACATGCCACCACTTGTCGTGCAGCATGTACACGCCATGCTCAATATCATTCCGACTCGGATACTGCGTCTGCCAGACCGGATCCAGCTTCGTCCACAGCATGTTCCCGTTGACCTGGTGCACGTAGTTCAGCAGGCCCTGCTCTGGCAGCCCCGGATCAAACACCCCCGGCTGCCCCAGCACCCACTCGTACAGCGCGAACAGCGCGCGGTCCGGCCGGAACACCATCAGCCCGGCGTTGAAGAAGTACGGGTTCGGCAGGTCGTGCGGCCGGTGGATCGGCGGGAAGTCGTGGCCCTTTTCGATCTGCGTGATGGCTGCGAGCAGGTACGACGGCGGTTCGGGGACGGGGCCTTTCACGACTTCGCTGTCTGCCCGGTTGCGTGTGGTGCACTCGCGCACGGCGGGATCGAGGAAGAGGTCGTCGATGGGCTTAGTCAAAACCATGTCGGCGTCGATGAAGGCGATCAGCCCGAATTGCTCCATCTCCCACATGCGGAGCTTGGTCATGACGTCGGACCAGCGCGATTCGGTCGGCTCCACCCAGTCGGCGGACAGGTGGGCGAGCTCGATGACCGTGGCGCCGTCGCGGGTGAGGCGCGAGCGTTTCGAGGCGGAGACGGCGTTGGTGACGAAGACGATGAACGGGACCGGGTGGCGTAGGCGCGTTTCGTGCGCGTGGAGCATTTGGTAAATCAGCATGCGCGTGGCGATGAAGTAGTTGTCTTCGGATGGGGAGAGCTCGACATCGCTCGATGAGGTGAGGAAGGTGGCGAAGACTTTGTCGGCTTTGAGCTCTTTGGAGGTGTTGAGGGAGTCGAATAGCCTCGTCGCGGCAGTACTGTGGAAAAGCCAAATCGTAGAAAGAAGGGAGAGGAAAGCCAGGACGGCTGAAAATCCGATGAGGAAGTGTACGCTCCTTGGAGACCACATGGCGGAGCAAATGATACTACCTTAGTTGGGTTGGCTGTGGACGGTAGACGTTGAGGCAAGATCTTATCTGATCCATTTCCTGCGTTCGACCTCACAACAGTGCCATCCTACCTGGGTCTCCTGCAGCGGCTAAGACCTATCCCTATGTGCCGAGTCTCAGCTATGGTAACTCCATCCTCGATGCATCTCCGTCTCGGATTGCAAATACAGTAGCTTGGTTGACGATCTCATCACTTGTCCCACTGCTCCCTGTCGCTTGCGCTTATTCTTACCAACACTCCATCAAGATTCTAGACAACGCAAGAAACAATGCACTCAAGCTCTCAATCGGACTGGTATCATGCCATCAGAATTCTCTCATTGGCCCCACCCCCGTTTGTAGGATTCTGCCTCGCCTATAGCCCAGTCGCCTCTCTTCTCTCCAGCCCCCAAATTCTCCAACACAAACTTCTCCATCCCAAGTGGGAAAAGATGGTAGTTTCCGATTAGATCCGAACCATCGCCACTGATTCCTACACCTGCCTCGTACGTACGTCCGAGCACGGCCGATAGATTAGATAACTCTAATGAAACCCTCAGCCGAGCTCCACCCCGAGTGCAACCCCATCTCGCGTTATACTTTCTTTAAGCATCACTATTACGGCATCCGTAGCCGTCTAGTGCCTCAAAGTGGCACTATTTTCCCACCAAATTGGGGAAAATGCATGAGCAGCCACCCAATGCAACGTCAGGCGGACCGGGCATGCAAGGCACATGTCCAATGTAAGCTGATGTGGAAACACCAGCTCAGTCTCCCTTGCTGACGCATGGCTCGTATTGGTGCGAAAATTTGCTTTTGCCTTGATGCCTCGGTTGCTGCTGAGCGGGAGCTGTTGGCTTTTCCAGGAGACTGGGTGTGCGCCGTTCATTGCGCTAGTCTGTTTATGGTCGGAGTTGGACGACGTCCGAGCATTCTCGGCGCAACAATATCTGATTGGCTATCCTCGCTGGTAATGCCGAATAATGAAGGGGATTTATGCTCTGCTGTAATCACGGGAGATGGTATGATCCGTCAACTTTGCAGATGCTCGATTCTTTATGCAGATCCAGGTTTTTCGCGTTCAGTGTCTAACCAGATGCTACACTTCTCCGATAAGAGTAGATGAACAGACCGAGGGAGGCCCGTTCACAACAAGTTAATGAACAATGAACAGCGACAGTGCGTCTTATCGTATGCTCCTATATATCAGTGTCACCACCATAGCATTAGATAAGGAATATATTTCAGCGCGTAGAGACCGCTTTGTGAATTTATGGTTACACGAAAGGAGAATATGATAGAACGTAGACCTTCCCTATGTCTACTTTTGGTCACGCAGGGAAGCAATTTCTGACGAGGCTAGACTTTGGGTGTTTCGTGCCTTGGGATGCTGTTGACAATCCTGACGTATCATAACCCTTATGTTTGCTGCTCTTTGAACAGCACAAATCGACAATACAGCAGATCGAAATTTCTATAACGGCGACAGAAATATTCTAAATACGCACAGATGTACGAAGGTCCCACTATATACGTGTAGACGTGTGAAGTTGAGTCTATTTCGCATCATTTAGGGGAAGACGTTGGTGGGTCTAGATGCACCGCGCTAATCAAGGCTAATCGGTCAGAAATTTATGACTTTCCCCACAAACCTATCAAGCGCATTCGCACGGCCGCGTCATTACTACACAATTCTCACTATTCGACCGGCTGACAAATGAAATCGGGAGGCGGTTCGTCCGGTTGACCGACACACGGGAAGACACTTCGTCCGGTTGACCAACACCACACGGGAAGACACTTCAGCCGACGGACAAACACCACAACGCAACACCGATACAACTGGTCCGACTGGCAAACACCAAAGCATCCGGCAATGACACTTATAGCGCTGCCAAACATGCCCTCTCCATCGCCAACCCACCACAGCAACAACCCCGAGGGACCAACAGACCAGCTCCCCTCGCCCTAACGCATTTCCAAAGCGAAAAGCTCTAAAAAAAAAAGCAACAATGACCCCCTCCCCCTCCGCCCTCAACGTCCTCATCATCGGCGCCAACGGCTACCTCGGCACCGCCATCGGCCAAGCCTTCCTCCGCACCCGTCCTCCCGTCCCTTCTCCTCCTGCCGCTTCTCCTTCTCCTCCTGCATCCACCACCACCACCACGCCCCGTCCTCCTCCTCCACCTCACTTCCGCGTCTTCGGCCTCGTCCGCCGCGCCGCCGCCGCCCGCGTCCTCGCCGCGCAAGAGGTCGTGCCCATCATCGGCTCGCTCTCCGACGACGACCCGACCGCGCTGCGCGACAAGATCCTGGCGCACGTCGCTGCTGCCGGTGGTCTACCGCTCGTCCACGTCATCGCCATCTGCACAGAGCCAGCCGACCGCGCGGCGCGCGCGAAGCACTGGACGGACGTGCTGGGGCTCGTGCAAGGCCTTTCTGCGGCCGCGAGCGAAGCGAGCGCAGCGAGCGTAGCCAGCGGAACGAGCAGTACCGGTGGCGGCACAGGCACCCCCATCCGCCCACTCGTCCTGTGGTCCAGCGGCTGCAAGGACTACGGCACGACGGGGCTGCACGGCGAGCCCGGGCTGGCGCCGCATACAGAGTCCACGCCGCTGGCGCCGCACGAGCTGGTGCGCAGGCGGGCGGACGCGGCGGTTAAGGCGTTGGAGAGCGCGTCAGCGGAGGGAGGGGCAGGAGGGTTCGATGCGGTGGTGCTGCGGGCGACGCCGATTTGTGGGCGTAGTGGGAGTTTGTATGGGGCGGGGATGGGGTATGTGGAGGGGTTTGCGGCGGCGGTGAAGGAGGGGAAGAGTGAGGGGGACAACACGGTGTTGAAGTTCGTGCCGCCGGCTGGGACGGTCATGCATGGGTTGCATGTTGACGATTGTGCGGACGCGTATGTTGCGGTTGCGGTGACGGCGCTGTTTGGGGGTGAGGAGAAGCGGAGGGGTGTCGTGGGCCAGGCGTTCAATATCTCCGGCAGGCGCTACGAGACGCTGGAAGAAGTCGGCACGGCGCTGGCGAAGGAGTACGGATTCGCTGGCGGCGCGGAGTTCGGCGTCGACCCGGCGGTGTTGCCGGAGGGGGTTGATCCGAAGGGGTCGCATTTTATCTTTGGGTGGAGCCAGTGGGTGGGTAGCCAGAAGATCAGGGAGGCGACGGGCTGGAGCGACTGGCGCCCGTTGTTTTCGGAGAATGTGCATGCGTATCGGTTGGCGTATGAGGCGGCGAGGGAGGGTGCGGATGAAAATGTGGAGAGAATCAGGCAGAGGATGGCTGGGAATTGGGGGAAGGAATAAGGCTGGTGTCCACGTCTTGTTCGGGTGGTGCAGCTAGAACAAGTAGTCGGAAAATGGGAGGAAAGTTGCCCTCCTAGACTTCTGTTTGCTGGAGCCTGGGGTGGCCGCTCAGTACACTGCCGCCGAGTTTAGCGGAATAAACGAAATGTTTTAGACCACTGGAAGTCTATGGATTATGGCAAGGTAACACTTCAATATCTATTGTATCCTTGTTCCATTTGTCTATAGATCATGCGAGAATCGGAGAGCTTAAAACATTTCTATGGTCTCCTATTTAGTTTGAAGAAAAGAAAAAACGCTTAACTCCTCGCATGATATGAAAGGTTGAACCGCGCTGTGCCCTCCTTTTTGATCGGCTGAGAAATGTTTAACAATCGGCCGATAGAAAGATATGTAAAAATGAATATAAGAAGCAGCAATATTGCTTACGAAACCTTTACAGAACTGGATCAAGTGAGAAAGGTCAACGACATAAAGCAATAGAAAATATCAATCATAATGAAATTAAACAACCATCATAACTTCTCCCAGAGATTGGCATAATTCCTAGCGCCTAATACGAATCTCCCGCGGGGAGCGGAAAAGAATAGTGACAACAGTCACAGCTATCGTAATCTGCGCTAGAAAAGCAACGAAGAGTAAGACCTTATGTTCCCAGATGGATGCAGAAGAAATCTTGACCATCAAATTACCGATTTTCCCCCATAGCTCAGGTGGCGGAGGCAGGTGTGCATCTCCCGCCCGGCGGCAGTCAGCTGTCGTCAGACCCTCCATCCATGTTAGATTACACTTTTAACCTACTCACGGCATGTACATACCTTATCTGCACAGTATTCCATGTAGTCTTTCTTAGCTGTCCAGCTAGCCAGTTGGTTTGCATTGAGTCCAATCAACATACTAAGGCCTGTAAGGAGTAGTGCAACGAGACTAATGACGTAAATTTTGGCCGCCCACTGGCTTTCCATGCTTTGTTGTGCGGCTGTCAAATGATTAGTATGAGACTTCGCCAACGGAAGACGTATTATGAAGGTTGATACCTTGAGCATCTGAGCGCGCATCATGTGATCCTTCAGCGCCATAACCGTCTGGACTTTTAGGTTGCGGGGGGGTAGACTGGTGGGTTCCTCTACCACCATCTGTGCTGCTGGACATTTTTGGAGGTAGTTCTTGCCGTGTTCTTCACGGTAACTGGGAAACTCAATAAACGAGCCCAACCGATTTTGGCCCGGCTCTGCTGGCTCAGAGCCAAAATGCTGGATCGAAGCTGTAATTATAATCCATCCTCGTTATCGCAAGGCCACTCTGCTAAGCCACCACATTTTCACCTTTGCATTTTCGTCGTGCATGTTTTGTTGAGGTAGCTGGTATTTATTCTTCTGCAGCCACCCGAGAGCTGAAACCGTTACGAAGCCGAACCATGCAATGACGGGGAAAATTCCGTCGTCGATTCCAGTGTCACATCCCCCAATTGCACCTGCAAGAAATTTTCGTTGGTGCAACTACGGGCTCAGCCATGAAGCCAAAGGTGGGGCAGAAACGTAATAAGAGAACCAGATCGGCCGCAGATAGGGAGCAAAGAAAGCCACATGCATGCAGCCACTTTCCGTCCGAGGAACCAAGTTTCTGAGATCAACTACCTAGTCCTGGTTAATCCTTACCTGTATGAGACCATTCTCAAATCGTCTCCAATCGGCGCCTCGCTCCGTGACAAAACTGAACAGTACTATGTGATGACGCGTGAAGACCTCTTGTACATCTCAGCCCCGCACCCACAAATCCGGCTTTGCCCCCACCACTGTACCTGCAAGCTATCTTCATTGATGCAATAAAAGGCTCAGCCTCAGGCGAAATGGTAGGCGGAAACATGATAGGCGAATTAGACTCAGCACATCATCAATTACAGACAGGCTCACCAGCACATGGGACCCGCTTATGAAGAAACGAAGTAAGGCGCTTACAAGCAGCCATCAAGGACCCGAATAAATAAATTATTGTGAGAAACAGCTTAGCCCTGCTAAATCTTTGCATTTTTGTACTTCGATACGCCTAAACACTGTACATTAGAACTGTTCCATGGTCTTGAGATGGACGCATTGTGTGTAAAATTCAGATATTATTGGAACTTGAATACGTGGGCGTCCCCTGTATTTGCATGCATGTTTCTTCCTTAGTTACCTGAGTTGATTTACTGAGTTTCAAAGCCAATGTAACCACAAGACTAACTGCACGTTCAAGTAACTTTGCCTCTGACATCAGTTGCCCGATGAAGAGTGAACGGGCGGGTAACTCTCCCACCTCCTATACACGAAGAATGACTAATATATGTGCATAAGCACAATCACGTGATATTCTTATCATCCTGTACCCCGCTTTCTTAGGTGAGACGGAGGCGGGTAGAATACGAACACTAGGTAGACAACAATTATCTGGAGGAAGGACCCGGTTATCTGTTGACCTCGCACAGGAAGTATGGATGCGACTTCCTCGTCGCCGAGACTGAAACACAGCCAATCTTTCCAGGATACCTCGTTCTTGCTCTACGGCAGAGTTCTGCAGCCTCAGCAAAATCCGTGCTTATCCCGAAGGAATTCCATACCTTTCTCGTTCCAACCGCAACCTATTGTCAGTCATGTCTCGAAGAGGACCGCAGCAACGGTAGAATGGGTGCCTCGAATCATAGACTGGGGAACTTCATCATCATTAAGAGACGGTCCACACGTTGATGGACCAGTTCCGGACCCCAAAGATGTTGCCAGAATCGACTGCCGTTTCTGCCTCGCGGTCTACGACCGGTCACAGTGGCCAGAAGGCCCCTCGTTCCATTGGCGCTATTTCTACGAACAATCAACAGACGCGTGTACGGCTCTTTTCCACGGCGAATGCTCTGCCTGTTCTTCATTCGAAGAAGATGCTTCGCAAAACCTATGCAGTTTCTGCAACCATTTACGCCTCCGCCACCTCCTGTCATGTACGCCAGAAAGCTTCGTCATAAACCTCAAGTTTCCTGTCGAGGATATCGCAATCAAAGACAAGAACTGCCTGTTCTGTCGAATGGTCAAAAAGGCTATTGATAGATACGGCGACAGGAGAGTTCATACCAATGTAGTGAAACTCGCACGAGTTCCGGAAGATCTTGACAACGCACTCATTACACCCGCTCGTATAGATCCGCTCGGTACAATATGGGGGCCGCCAGTACCCGTCATCCTAGCATGGGATCCCAGGTTGAATCGAGAAGGAAAACAGCCTCCAATCCACATTCCCGAGTTAATTACAGATGAAACCTGGAAAATGATAAAATCTCGACTTGAGCGGTGTACCACGGACCATTCAGAATGTGCACCAACTCACACTTGCTCTGAGGTATCGGACTTTCGGCTTATCGACGTTCGGAGGAGATGTCTCGTCCCGGCTTCAGTGAAGGACGAATTCGTCGCTCTCAGCTATGTCTGGGGGAAGCCAACGATGGATAACTGCCTACAAGCCACACGATTATCCGTACCTTTCTTAGAGAAAGATGGCAGTCTGACTTGTTCAAGTCTACCGCAAACGGTCGAGGATGCCCTTTACGTATGTGCTCGACTTGGTCAGAGCTATCTATGGGTAGATCGACTATGCATTGTTCAGGATGAAGACAGTAAGCAACACCAGATTGATCGAATGGCCACTATCTATTCGTCTGCGAAACTCGTTATCATTGATTCCAGTGGCGACTCTGCGGACTGCGGTCTTAGCGGGGTAAGTAGAGGCAGGGAAGTGTTGCCGAAGGCCACTACCATTCATGGGCTAGAGTTTCATTGCGCCCCTCTTGCTCGACCGAGGACAGCGACCTATTCCGTTTGGGGGTCACGTGGCTGGACGTTTCAGGAAGGCATGCTCGCCCGGAGGAGACTTTTTTTCAGTTCAAACCAGATCTGCTACGAATGCTCCTACGACACTACACATGAAAGCATACTCACTGACCTCCGTTATAAAGCAAAACGGAATAGGGGCGCGAGAACCATCTTGGACAAGATGTGGGCCCATAGAGATCGATTCAATAACGTTTTCACACTCTATAGCGAACGCAGCCTTACTTACCAGTCGGACGCCTGCAATGCTTTCTCTGGTATCATCGAGGCTATCTTCGGAACTGACAACTCGTGGTTTGGGCTTCCACATCCTTGTTTCGACGAAACGCTCCTATGGTACCCAATACGCAGGGCTTCTCGTTGGCAAGGGCTGCGCATGCAAGGTTTCAACGAAAATTTCGATTTTCCAACATTATCCTGGGCATCCATTTCCGGACCAAAAAATATGATTATCAGACGTTCGAACTATATGTGGCGGACATTTTGCGGTGCTCTAGTCTCATGGAGGAAATCGTCCTCCGAAGGAACCCAGATAATACGCTCAACTGCGCCCGTCGGACTTTCCGACGAGTGGCGGGAAGCCATGACGATCGCTTGGACCAACAAATGCATCGAGGCAACTTGTCAGGTCGAACTTGGCAACTTCACGACCCTCGAAGACTACCGCCAGCATCTTTGCAGCAAATGGCCGACCTATGGAGAATTTTGGAACGACGCATTTGCCGTGGCTGCCGATTCTTCCTACACCAGACGACTTTGCTCCAACCTCGATCATGCTGTAGCACCAGAACTACGGAGACAATTGATTCTGACTCGCGCACAGTGTGCAGAGTTTGGATTGGACTTCGGCAAACTCTGCAGATTTGGAAATGGCGCAGCCACGTTGTCTATAGCAGACGCGCAGGGACGCATAGTGGGCACCCTATGGCGTCGCGATCCACGCGTGCGAAGCAAGATAGAACCATTTCTGGCACTGAAGAGGAAATATGAATTCATTGCTGTTTCTGTTCATCTTGACTACGCTTTGCTCCAGAATCCGTGGGGGTTCGCTCATTTGGCAGACATGGACCTTGATTATACGGAGAACACTTTGCGACCGCTAGGAGGGGAGGTTCCACTGAGATATTGCGTTGCTGTTATTCTGATCGGGCGAAAGGGGCCATTGGCACATCGGATTAGTACTGGCTTCATTTGTTTGCGAGACTGGATCAAGGCCAACCCAGTTTTCAAGGATATAATTTTCGAGTAGTTATTATTTTCATGAACCATCGACAAACTGGTCAAATTGGGAAGCATGGCAACAAAACCAATATCTTAACCGCGTTGAAAAGCTGACAACCAAGCCGCTAACGAACATGAAAAGAAAATGAAACTGTCAATGTAGTTCGAAGAGTGGATCTATCTCCTCGGCCGGCGCGATCCTCAGGCACGTCCTCCCGCACGTGATGGTATTCTACTTGTGCGTTCTGATTCGGTCAAACCTGGATAAGTCAGAAATATATCTTACTAATACCTGGATGAAGAGTACGCTAAGCCTAAGACGGTAGAGGTTGACGTACCGGAGGATGTGCCTGAGGATCGCGCCGGCCGAGGAGATACTTTGCTTATATTATGTACTATAGTTTCCTCAGCCTCTATGATTTAGTCCCTATAGGGCTCATCAATTTCATCATTTCTTTCAACATCCTCCAACAGCGAGTGAACTCCGTGCATTTCCTTGCTCCATTCAATGAGTTTACACAGATCCATGATAATTCTGGCGCCGGTTATGATCCTGGACTCACATTAGCTTCGGCTCAGCATTTACTTGAGGAACACCATACGCGCTCACCACAACCATATACCAGTCGGCATTTAATGGCGTGGTAGAATTGTGCCGCACCATAGTGCTCGCATTTGCCAAAGCCGATGCAATAATAATGTCCGCGATAATCAAGCACAGACTGAATGCGACCCCAATCACAGCAGTGGTCTGCCGCTTCAAATGGCGCTTCTCGGTCGTCTCATTCTGATTTGGGTCATCCAGTTCAGAGAGCTTAGCAAATAGGGCAGCGCTCGAGATTGTTCCAATCATTGCCTATATTACAAGAAGCGGTAAGTCAGTACGGTTCGCCATCCAGAGCGGCCCTGCGCATTAACTTACTACGGCTGCGGCACCCCAGGGGGCCGCGTGGATGTATATGCTCGTGTTGAAACCCTCTTTCAGGCCGATGTCTGTCCCGGCGAACGCAATGAAGCTGGCGACGAACATACAGGCGTAGCTTGTGACGCATAGGCCATGTGCGAGTTTCCAGAGAATCGGGTTCGACATGTTGTGCAGGAAGTACTGGGGTGTAAAGCAGAATTTCTTCGGATCGTGTCTGTTAGGCGGTCTCTTTATCGCAGTGAGCGTCTTAGGCATTCCTCCAACCTGGTAGTGCGATTGATATAGCACACGAGAGATGGACTCAGCCTCCTCTTGTGTGACTGGGAGATGACGTGGATATGGGCTAAGGTAATAGAGCTTATCCGAAATGGGATCATGAGGCGAGGTGCGACAGTCGACTTGCATCCTGGTGACCAAGGTGGCGACTCGTAACTAATGCAAGATTGTTCACGAGACGATGACCCCCCTCCCAACTTATGAAAATTTATCAGGACGCGAAAGTCTTTAAATGATACTAGATTTACCTAGACTTAAGTTTCCAGTTTCTATTGATGTTCTCAATTGGCTGTTGTTGAGACCCGTGGCGTGCCCTAAGCTTATGCTTGTTGTTACCTAGCTGCTGGATGCTCTTGCATTCATGCAGAGCTGATTTGAAATCAAGCCTTAGCCTTGTCGTACAGACATCTGCTGAAGGCATCGCTCTTAAGTACGTGTAAACCGATGTCTGCCTGGACTTGGCGTCATTCCACCTTCTGACGACTTTGACTGCTTTGTTAGGAACGGAATCCGTGGTGGCCCATCTGAATGGCATTTCTCAAGGGATTTCTTCAACTGTCCTCAGCTCCCCCACTGGATAGCACTGAGGTGCAAAAGGATGACGACCTGCAATACAAATGCCGGAGTTGCCGGTACACGCTGAAGAATCTTTTCGTCGCTCTCAGAGACTTAGAGCTTCAGCAGCGGTTCTTTGGAAAACCTTTAGGTCCGATCCGGATCCATAAAAACTACCAAGAGCTCGCTGCATGTGCACAACAGTGTGTAGCATGCCGCACCTTCCGAAAGGCGCTCATTCTCAAACAGCCCACTACCGAAGATGCTGCAAAGCTGGAAGAAGTAACAGAAGCAGTATTCGTCACGCTTCTCAAAGAACCGTCCACCGACGGACTGAGCCTTCGTGTCAGCATTGGCAGGCGTCGTGATGACGACCACGCATCAGCACTCGTCTCCTGCACCGCCTCTAACGATATCACCTCTCCCTCACTCCATCCCAACCCCCGCCACCCCTCGGTCGTACGCGAAGCCAAGTCCTGGCTCAACACATGCACAGCCACACACACCGAATGCGGCAACCTCCGCTCCTCCACCAGCACTCCCACCCGCCTCCTCGAAATCCTCGCCGACTCCCAATCCGTTCAACTCATCCACCCCAACCAGCACGGCACCACCTCCTCAACCCACTACCCCTACGTCGCTCTAAGCTACTGCTGGGGCCCACCACCTTCCGACCCCATCGCCGCCGCCCTTGTCCACTCCACCCTAACCACCCCCGCCAACCTTTCCGCGCGCTCCTCTGCGCCTTTCCCGAGGTCCTCCCTCTCCCCACTCTCCGAGACACCATTGCCTTCGTTGCTGCTCTGGGTACGCGCTACATCTGGATCGACGCACTGTGTATCGTGCAAGGGCCCGGCGGCGACTGGGAAACCGAATCCGCCAAGATGCACGAGGTATACGGCAACGCTGCTTATACGCTGTGCATCGCTAGCAACGATGCTGCAACGAAGCCACTCTTCACCACTCGCACTGCGTGGAAGTATGACAATGTGCCATGCCGCCTCGCCGGCTCCTGGTGGATCGCCGCGTACGAAGTAGGGGTGGAGGAGCTGAGGAGGAACGCGCCGCTGGCGAAAAGGGCATGGACATTACAGGAAGAAAGGCTCGGTCCGAGAGTGTTGTACTGGTCGGGGCAGCGGATGTATTGGTCGTGTGTGCGGGCGCGGCGGGCGGAGATGGGGAGAGCATGGGCGGGGGAGGAGGGGAATAAAGGAAGGGAAATGAGACAGAAGCCGAAGGTGTATGGAGGGGAGGACGGAGATGGAGCACAGAAGGATGCGGCGCAGGGCTTTTTGGAGACGAGGAGGAAAGATTCTGGGGAAGGGCTACATCGGAGTTGGCTAGGGATCGTGGAGTCGTATACGAGGCGCCAGTGCACGAATGCGGGGGATCGGTTTCCGGCGCTGTCGGGCCTGGCAGCGAAGTATTTGGAGGTGAGGAAGGGAGATGAGTACCTTGCTGGGCTCTGGAAGCAATCGTTAGCAGAAGATCTGTCCTGGTCACCAGCCTTGATTGTTCTGGACGACAGCGGAGTGAAACCAGAGGCACCGTCATGGTCGTGGGCCTCGTTGCCGTTTGGCGTCGGCGCTGATTGGAAGGCGTTCTCGGCTGCAGAGGAGTTCGAGGTGGTCACTGGGCGGTCTAAAAGAAAACAGCAGCGCTCAGTCGTTGAGATTGTCAATGACGGGGCCAAAATACAATCGCTCTACGTTCGCGGCAGACTGCGGCTTTTCAAAGATCCAGGATCAGTTTCCGTGGCGTGGTCCGATATTAGCCAGACAATTGACGGCCAGGAGAAATTTTCATTTGCAATTAGCCCGGACACCCCCATTCACTCGGTTGATTTGCAATCAGGCCGCGTTCTTACATATGAGGCTCTGAGGGAAGAAGTCATTGGCCAACTTGACTACTTTCAAGATGCCCACCGTATAGATCACGAAAATTTGGCCATCTTCTGTCTCGAAATCGGCAGCTCAGTGATGCTACTTCTGGAGCACTGTGAGATTGATTCAGGATATCGCCGGATTGGACTATCTCGTGGATACAGAGTGGACTTTTTCTTGGGAGCTGATGTGGCTGAGCTCAAGCTTCTCTAGACAAAAGGAAAAGGAAATAAATATCAGAGGGACAACGATTTTCGGTATGCCTGGCATCAATTGTGGACGCTAAAGTAGGATGGCCCACACCATTTCCCACAATCCGTACAGTGGGGCGCTGTAGCCAATGGCTAGCGCGAAAGTGGCAGAGCCTTATAACATAACGTGAGTACGACTCATTTCTTCACCCTTTTTCCGCAATGAAAAAGAAAACATGTATGCTTACGACTAAGCTTGGTTGGGGGAAGGAAACCGCCGAGCATACAATCAAGTTCTTGGGCAGTCACACAACCATAAGCATGGATGGGTTAAAAAAGGAGTGAATTCTTCTACTCGGCCGATAAAGAAGGTTCTGAGAGTGCTGGAACGAATACTACGGAAAGGACCGACCCGGGCTTGAAGTATCCTTGATGTGATTTGAAGTTCCTCAGTGGCAGCTACAGCCACAACCGCTGCCGCAGTTTTTGCCGCAAGAATAACTCTTTTTGCACTGGCTATGGCGAGAGCACGTGTACCAAGAGCCGTGGCCACCATTCTTAGCAGTCCAGCACCATTTGCCACCACCGCCGCATACCTTCCAGCAGTGTCCTTGAGAGCAACCGTATTGGGAGCCAAAATTGCAGTTCCTCGCCTGGAGGTTGGAGTTATCAGTGGATACGACCGTACTGTTGTCGGTTCCGTCCATGGGCTCCAAAGCTGTCCCCTCGAGGGGGCGATTTTGGCCGAGAGGATGACCGGCACACTTGCGGACTTCGCCGGCACGAGCGTCCTCGGGGATGTCGTCAAGTGACATGACGCCGAGGCTTCCACATTCATCGGCAGCGTCGTCGGGGACGGCGACGGAGAAGACACGGGTGAAGGCGACCGCGGCGAACATGATGCCAACGTTGAACTTCATGTTTGGAGTCTTGATAGAGTCAGTACAACGAACGAAGCTAAAGGCAAGGGCTGTTAACATGGTGGACCGGACTTGTAGCAGATTTCTGTCGGTTATGTTGTTTCGAGAAGCGCTCGAAAAATGGATGGAGAATGAGAAGAATGTGCAGGAGACCAACTTTTATGCTCTTCAGACATGCCGTTAGCGTTGTCAGTCAAGATCGACGGAGATATCAGTTACTACTTATTTTTTACGCCACCAGATCTTACGTCGATCATTTCACGATCTAATATAATAAGCGCCAACTTAAAGCTGTTGTGACTTGGCTGATTGTTTCATTGCTAAAACATGTACGACCCAAGGTTAGCGAGAGCACTTCGCCGCGTGACCATATGTTTTACGCGCAGTGGGAACATTCACAGCATTATTTTAATAATCCTAAGATTTATACCTCGCGATAATGTTCATCCCATTCCGATATCTATATCCTTTAGCTTGCGCGCTAGTTGAATTTATATCTTCGATTATGATGCCAAGCATAATATCCTAAAATCCATGGGTTTTGTCTACCCACGCAAGTGATTCACTTCACTGAACACTGGCGCGGGCGTTCTTGTGTAATTGGGCCATAAAAATGTGATGTTCGTCGAAACTCGGGTCCGGTCTACCTCCTTAATCCAGCCGATATATCGGCCTACAAACCCATATCAGTTGCACGACTAATGACTTTGGAATACCAGTTAAGCCACGTCAGGCGTCCCATTAGTTTCTGCTAGATGTTAGCAAGCCACTTAAAGGCTTTCGCAAGTGTTCTTTGGCATGAAAGCCGTGGACGTAAATGTGGGGCTAAGAGGGTGTAGTAGTCTCAGCCAAAGCTTTTAATCCCAGTATCTAGTCTGAGATTCTCGCCAGTCAGGCATTGACTCTCTTGTTCAGTACAAGAAATTGACATTTGTAATACTCTCTTTCAGGATCATGGCGTTAAGAACAAAGATCCCGTAGACTATATCTCCGCCTCGTTACGTAACTTGCTTAACGCTACGACCCAGACAGACATCCCGGGCTTGATCGGCACCGTGAGGACATTTGAGACCAGCTTGTTGATCTTGTCGCGCCCATACTGCTCCTTCTGCGTCATATCTGTGCCGTCGTCGGTGCTACGCGCTAAACTGGCCTTCCTGCTGGGCAGCGCGTGCTTGCTTGTCGAGGGGAACCGAATTCTGGCCGATGCTTGAACTGCCGTTTGGCGCCTTGTTGGCGTGTCTCATTTTCGTGTAAGCTTAGCGTAGTCTAGAGCGCATTAGCGGGTATGCTGTATGCTTCACGGAGGCAGTAGGCGTTACATCGGGCAAATGCGCCATCTGGACCTCATCTGAACCTCTCCACCACTTGTCAATTTCTGCTCGGTTGCAGTTGCTTTGACTAAGCTGCAATAGTGGTTGGATAATCCCGTCAGACCTTGCATGTTTTCACACACCCCTTCCTACTCCATTGAGCAATGCACTGAACTGATGCACCAAAGAGCTTACAGATGTATATTTCTGTCGATACAGATGTTACCCACGTCAGAATCGAAAAAGCAGCTGTGCAGAAGCAGAAGAATTTTGGAACTGGCCAAGAACCGGGGCTATACTGCCTTCACCGCCGGTATGCTGGCAGTTCTAGTAGTTATACCGGAAGCTTAAATCCTTCTTATCCGTCACATCCTGGCCCATGCGCATTCCTGTGGCGTCTAATCCTAGCCTATTCCTCCGCCTATTCTCCGCCCAACACAGCCACCAATACGCGCATACAGCCACCACCAGCAAGCACCACGTAACAATCCCCGTCATCACGCCCTCAAAGTACCGCGGTCCGACAGTCCACAGCTGCGGCGCACCGATCAAGGCAGCGCAGTAGCCGATGAAGAAAAGTGAGTTGACGACGGCGCGCTTAGTGTTGCCCTTGACGTTACTGGCGCTAAGCGATAGCAGTACAGACATGATGGCGCTGATGCACGACGCCAACCAGCTCGCGACGATCAGGCCCCAGCCATCGGCGATGGAGAGTTTGAGGAGCAGGATGTTACCGACGAAGGGTGGTACGATGAGGGCTAGGATGACGATGCAGCGATGCGCAGGGAGCAGGCGGCAGCCCAGGATGCCGAGCCAGATCATGACGATTTGCACGGCGCCGGAGGGCGCGGTGTAGAGCATTGTTTCGAATTTGGTGTAGCCGATCGATTTGATGACGAGGGAGGCGAACTGTGAGGGTGGGATGTCAGTCTTCGGAGATGTCCAAGAATTCAAAGTAAGTCATGTTTTGTAGGTGCGGAGGGAAAGAAAAGCAATTTTGAAGTGTTAGCTGTAGTGGAAAGAGGGAAAGACTCGAATATCAGACCACTTTGCTCTCTGGAGTTTGCAGACTTCACCAGCCCGAAGCCACTGCAATTACACAGAGCAACTACCTTCAGAAGACAGAACAAGTTTTTTTTAACATTCCATTTGTTCAACGAGACATTCGAAATTAAAAGAAAGTATCTTACCGTCAGCACTGGACTTTGCATGCACACCAATACGCCAAATGCAAACGAGAACCAGGCTCTCGTGTCCGTGAGCGCCTCCTTCAGCTGCTCGACCGAGAAGCTCGTCTGATCACCACCCTCATGGTCGAGGGCCAACCGCGCCTTCAAGCACTCCCTCTCGCGCTCGGTCAAGAACCAAGCCTTATCAGGCCCGCTAGGCATGAGCACGTAGAAGCAGACGCCAAGGAACGTCGTGAAGGCGCCGCACACGAGGAACAGCACGCGCCAAGGAGCCAAGTTCAGTGCGCCATTCTTGCCGATGCCGTACATGAGGAAACAGCCGAGCACCTGGGCTAGCCCGTTCATGGTGATCCAGCACCCGATGCGGGTGGCGTGCTCGCGCTTGCGGTACCAGATGGACGACAGCGTCACGAAGGCCGGCGACACGGCGCCCTCGGCAAAGCCGAGCAGGAAGCGCACCGCCGCGAAGCTGGGGTAATCCTTCGCTGCGGAGAGGCACATGCAGATGCCGCCCCAGACGATGATGGTGGCGCCGACGAATTTGACCAGGGGCAGCCGCGACATCAGGTAGATGAAGGGGTATTCGGCTACAAGCTGGCCGACGTAGAAGATGGAGGTGCACCAGGAGTATTGAGAGCCAGTGAGGTTGAGGTCGGTAATTAAACCAAAGACAGAAGCGTACGAGATGGTTTGTTTGTCGAGATATTGTGCGAGGAAGACAAAACATAGCTGTTTGAGCGGTCAGCATTGGGTCAATGAAGCTCATACGTCATTAGCGCCAATGAGGACGAAGGAAGTACTCACTAGAGGCAGCACGACGCAATCAATCTTCCTCACTATTCTTCTCTCTTCTTCCACAGTGAAGGTTAGCGACTCGCTCTCCACAATCACATCATCTCCCTGCGACTCCGCGACGTCTGCCTTCTTTTCCATCATTTCCGATCCGTGTCTCTGTCTGCCGCAACTTGGCCTTGGCATGGAGTTATGGGATCATCAAAAGTCAAGTCGCGCACGATTACCGGTTACTGTGATATACCACTCTGCTCCCACTCTCCACCGAGCCCAGGTCGTACACCCACCCCCGCTATCGCGTCGGCTATGTCCCGCACTTCCGATCAGCGACCCCACATCCCATTCGCCAATGTTTCCGATAGCACATGCATATGTATCAACACGGAACAAAAGTTCATTGGCTCAGAAATGAGATGCGATACAACAAGTGGTTTGCCACGGGCCAATGTGGCTTGACGGATACATATACTTGCTTCGGCCGTACGTCATGCGTATGCCTCCACTCTTGCGCAAGAAGCTGCAGATATAGTGGCAATTTCCTCCTGCGCGGCTGATGGCTGGGTGGTAGTAACATAGTGTATTTGACAGCATAACATAGGTTTCATGGAAAAGAAGACCCATTTTCGGATATTCGGCACGCTCTTTTCAGTAGCGCTTCCCCCATCCCTTCGAAATCTCGGAGCAGTTTAGCTATACGGAAATAATATACACTAAACTTCCAGGCATCGACTTTCCTGCACATTTATGCCAATTTTATTGCAACTGACGATGATGTTGTTCCTCACGAGCGGCAGCCTTAGAAGTTCCTCAGCGGAAACAACTAAAACTCTATACACCTTTTTCGATTCCCACAACGTTCCGCAGGAAATCTACAATATCATCAATCTCTTCAGGGATTTTATACCAATGCCCTTCATCATACTCTTTCCACCGAACTTGACAGCCTAAAGCTTCAAACACATCTCTCGCTTGCTTACCCATATTTACTGAAACCTTCTCATCATTCTGTCCATGTCCGAGGAAGATAGGCGTTCGCGGAAAGAGTGCAACATCCTCAGCGGATAGTGAGGGCAGGGACGCGATATCACGGGCCGTATTTGCCGCGTTCAGCTGTATGCTGTCGAGAGAGACATCTTCGTCACCACCGGCGCCAAATAGATCCTCCTCTTCCCCCTCGCCGTTCCGCCCTCCTCCTGCCCTCGGATCCAACACCTCAGCAAACGGCAGCCACCCACTCATCCCTACAAACCCTCCCAGCGCCTCCCTTTCTCCCTCCCCTTCCCCGTTTCCATCCTTCTGAAAGTTAAGCAAGACATGAAATGCAGCCGCACACCCCATGCTCAACCCCCCAATAACCACACGCGACGCCCCACCAACAAGCTTCCCTTCCTCCTCGATCAGCCTGTGCACGAATTCGCTCGTCTCCTTCAAGCCGTCGTACTGCAGATCCTGGCGCTTAGATGGATCCTGGAGGGAGAAGTTGTCGAACCACTGGTTGATGGGCATGCGCTTGAAGACGGTGGCCCGGCGCTTTTTGGCGGTGGGAAAGATGAATTTGACGGTTGGGAAGTGGTCGGTGAGTGTTCCAGCCTTGCTGTCGTCGCAGCCGGTAGTGGAGGTGGCGGAGGAGGAGGTCGTAGCTTTCAGAAGCTCTGGACCGAAGCGTTCGGCATTGCTGCCGAGGCCGTGGAGGAGAATAATGCTGTGCGTGTGGGCGGCAGTGGGGTTTATGACGAGAGGATTGGGCCAGATCATTTGCTTGCGCTTGGTATTGCTCATGGGCGCAGTTGTTTCTTCTTGCGAGGCTGTCGACGCCATGCGGGTGGCATTTCCAGTCTTCAAAGCTCTTTTCTCGTCCATTTTGAAAAGACCTGGCGCATCAGATAGCTTCTCGAAGGTTTCAAGGATATCGGATGCGATCGTGGGGTAGTTCTGATTGGACGCTATCTTGAGATGAGGTGTTGAGAGTGAGAGAAGTGTGTTGGCCAGGCAGCAGTAATGATGCACTGTGCCACATGCCAAGCTTGACCCACGTGAACGAGGCGCTTAGCCCAAACCGGCGCTGGAATTCCCCTGCAATGACTGCACAATCAAATCAATGTATCATCTTCGTAGTCCACTTGGAGCCACACTAGCACAATTCAGTCCACCAAGCACACCTGTAAACCTTCTGAGCAACTTACTATTCCAATATGTCAACTTTATACTAATCATGATTATGATAGCCATGGCTGTCGTTGCAGAGACCCATCTGCCCGAATCACTCTCAGAAAGGTCCAGAGAGTGCAGTGTGCTATAACCGGGAGACCATCAGGAATTCTGAATCAACGCTAGGCTCAGACGCCTGGCTTGTTCGTTCTGCAATGGAATCAAACACATGCATTGGTTGTAGTGGGAACAAGGACGGTATAATTTAGGCGGACTAAAAAGGCAAAGCAACACCCGACTAAGCCTACTCGCCATCGCTACAAGCTTTGAGTCCATACGATACAGCTCACCCTAATCACTGCTTAGTGCCTGAGTCCAAGAAGATCTTCAGCTGTTCTTCGGCGATCAATAAACTTACTATATAATGTATTGCAGTCGCGACATCATCATCAATCGAACAAGGTTACAGCGATGGTGGTGTAGTTGGTTATCACGTCAGTCTAACAGTTCCTTTCGAGGAGCAGTTCACTGAAGGTCCTGAGTTCAAGTCTCGGCCGTCGTATCATCGAGTTCGTTCATCTTTTTGCCCTCCTGGAGGGCTCGTTAGCACTTTTGCCCAGAAGGGCAACTCCTTTTGTACCAGAGTAATTCGGTGCGGTATCAGCTTAAAAGTCCACGTGTGCACAAGGGAGACTCACAAATCGTAGAAACATTATTAAGAGCTATTTGTTCTGAACTTTTCTTCATCGTGGGTCGTGGTTTCGTCTGAACGAATTTTTTTTAGTCAAGTGGTCCGAGCGCCTGAAGCTTCATTTCGGCCCATTCGGGTGGAGATACAACGCTACCATACCTGATCTAGCTAGACTCTTAATCGAGATTGCTTAAACCAACAGCATTGAGCGAGAGAACACCTCTTCTCACACTCCTTATGTCTTGCGTTCCGTTAGCCTCAATGTTATTTCGATTGTCTTCCCTACATCTCAAACGACTCTGAGCCAGAGCGCCGTGGAAGTATTAGGCTTTAGCATATTAATAGCTATGTAGAAGAATGTAAAGCGCTGCAAGACAACGTAGGTTAAGATGTGATGTAATCTTTCAAAGTTGAGTGGCAATGCAGCTAGGGGCTAAGCGTTGAAAATCTGAAGAAGGGTGTGCAAAAACAAGAAACCCATTCTCGCTCAATCTACCGAGGTAAAGAAATTATTCTCTGTGGGTCATAAACGCGGTTGGCGAATCAGTCCAGGAGTGCACTTCTTTTATATTTGACGGTCTCATAAAAAAAATCAAAATACCCATTTAAAATTGCTAAACAAATGATCCCGTGGGTATGTGTTCTATGCTCTGTCTGACCAGCCTCTATTCTTTGTCGCCATTTTGGTAAGTCTCGGACCATGTGGGCGCGGACGTTTCGTGCTCCCAGTCCGTCGTTTTCTTGCGATTCTGGAAGACTGCTTCCCGCCCCCGCTCGATAGTGACCTTCTCATAATCCTTCAGCAATGGTGCGGGGTTGGTTCCGTTGAAGCCATCCAGTGCCTTGACAAAGTCGATGGCATCTTGCATTGCATGATTGCCGCCTTCGCCTCCAACTAAGAGTTTTCATTTAGTATGATTCTGTATTGAGGTTTAGGGGATTTCTTCTTACAAGGACTCATTTTGTGGGCAGCATCGCCTAGGATGGTGGCGCGATCTGAAGAAAAACCTTCGACTGGCGGAATCCAGTCCTCAAGGACATATGGTGGCTGGACCATGTTTTCTGGCGATGTCTTGAGAATCACGTTCGCGAACTTCGGATGTAACAGCTTCGTCGTCTCAACTGCTGCATCGTACAGCTGTTGCTTAGTCCAGCTGAGATACGGATGGACCTTTTCCGTAAGGTCCTTGCTCTTCCTGAAAACCATCCAATAGTACTTTGCAGACGCCTTGTCCTTAGCAATGCTGTGGAGGCCTGTGAAGATGTAGCCAACAGGAGCTTCGGCAATCCAAAGAGAACGACCGAGTTGTAGCTGCTCTTCGTATTCTTCTTTCCCCAGCCCCACTTCACCAACAAGCATATCTACGGGGATCAGATTCAGTTGGGCTTTTTCTGGACCAAGGAGCTGGTTGCGCACTTCAATCGTTCCACAAGTTAGTTTTAGAAAGCTGATTCGGCAATTTATACGCACCACGACTGTTTGCACCATCTGCACCAACCAAGATGCTTCCTGAAACCGAGGTGCCATCCGCAAAATATGCCGTCACTCCATCAGCATTCTCCTCAAATCTCTCGAGCTTCTTTCCCCACTCGATTGGCAGGTTCGTTGAGAGCCAGTTCCGGAGCTTTTGACGGTCCGCGCGGATGAAATCCGAGAATCGAGTCTTCTCTTTCCCGGTGATTGCATCGAACAGTGCGCCTTCGCATGTCAATTCCGTTCCGTGCAAGTGTGAAACGACTTCGAATGGTGGAAGGTCGCCTGGCATTTCGGCCAACAAGCCTTCCAATATCCTGAAGCATTCAGCATCTTGGGCAAGGGCGAGTGGATGAGTCAATTACCAATGCAGGGCGAGTCCGTAGCCCTGCCTTCGAGTTTGAGGTCCGTCATCTCTCTCAAAAATCCTGAATGGAATGCCTCTCTTCCGCAACGCCTGTGCGAGGGTAAACCCTCCAAGGCCTCCGCCAACGATGAGAATCGGCAAATCCTGGCTTATGATATGATTCATGGTGTTTCGATACAGTTGATGAATCCACCAGGCATTGCATGGCAAATATATAAGGCAACGGCAAGAAAGCACCACCTTTGAAAACTTCCGAGCCCGGGTCCGACGCACTAAGTGAAGGGGCCCACCTCAACTGACGGTCTGACGCGTATCGCGACAATAGTACCGTAGAAGGATGAAACCTGGTTCGGCGATGGTTCGGTTGTTGTTCTCGGCCTCGGCCTCGGAACGGGAACTGTTTGGAAGCCGAACATGACGGAAATGGTGAGACACTTGAGTCTGTAAGCGGATGTGTTGATTTTACTTCTTCAACGAGTATTGCAAGAGAGAAAAAGGGAATTTACGTTTTTATGGCACACACCACTGGTCTTAAGCTTAATTCACATCAATGTCTCCCAACGTAAGAAGACTGTTACTGTCTGCATCTGATTGAATTAGCTATTTGATAATTTCCCACCTCGGCGATAGCGCTGAGTTTCTCATTGCGATCCTAGAAGCATTGCTTGGTTCTGAGAGGCTTATGAGCCTTCGGACTTTAATGAAAGCTTATTCTGATGGCCGAGGAGCGGGTATGTCTTTTTCCCTGCGAATTGAAGCAGGAATCGGACCAAAAGTGTTTCGGAGTCCGGAGACTTAAGGGATCGTCCGGTCCGGGGGAGTCCGTGTCCGCTTTTGATCAACAATTAAAGACCTACCTACTTTGGCTGTGGCGCGCGGACTGAGTGATAAATACAGAATACCGTATTGCTTCTCGATGGATGTTGGGCATTTCTGGTGGCTGTCAGGGCAATGCTGCAATTTCGGCTATGGTGTTGTAAATGCCCGACGGAGCCGACTAAACGCGGTAAAGGTCCACAAACAAATAAAACCAACAACTAGACCCGCAGCTAGTCTCGTATAGGTGGTAGCGTACTAGGGTGCAATTTCTTATAATTCCACACAGTATATGATATCGCGTTACGCCTCAGCCAAGAAACTACGGAAGAGTAGGATTATTTGGCTCCACCCGGGAATCGCTAACCAACCCGTGATCAGCTAACGAACGGACTTGGCCACCAGCTGACCCACTATCACTCTAACTATCCACGCCGACAGGATCCGGCGCTCGAAATCCTGCCGGTCCCCAGACACGTGACGGGTCACGACCGGATCAATGAGAATCACCCACCGACTTCTTTTCTGATTCGATGTAGAGAGCAAGAGCACTAATGGAAAATAAAAACATATTACTCTTTTAATAGCAAGCCGAGCGAGCCTAACACTAACTTTAAAACGACAGCCGTAGAGTATTTCTCCGTTACTACAATCACTCAGCTCAATCCGCATCTATATTTTTATGAATGCACCGCGTCGGCACGTGCATAAGCCAGCCCTAAGCCTCGCTCACGGTATGAAAGATTCAAACATCCCGAGCCGATCTCGCAACTATTTTAAAGTACGACTGGCATGCCAATAGCGCGGCTCCGGATGCAAAAACACTGGGGCATATACACTCAGATCAGGTTGCACCACTGGTCAGGGAACGGCTTAGCCACGCTTCTCCATACTACTAATATACCAAAGATCCTTCTAGGTTGTGATAAGTCTCATATCAAAACAGGCGGCGGAGCTGGGAAAATTACGCACAATTTAAGGCGATGGGCTATTAAGTTGATAAAGTTTGTTCTATTTAGCATCGAAACAAGCTGGATTAGGTGAAGCTCTTGTCCGGATGCAATTCGTGACAGTTATGCCGTGTATTGATGTCCTGATGGACGCTTTGTCTACCTAACCTTGGTTTAATACCAATGGGAGATTTTGTCCACTTCTGTAGCGATTAAATTCCATCTGGATTGGGACTGAGGTAGTAATGAGTATTCAAATGTATTGGGAGCAAGCGAGAATAGGCTATTCAATAGAGCGATTTCACAGATCTATCACACCCACGTGCCGCTCTAAGGTATCCCGGTCTTTAACCTTATCCGAAGTAAAGAGTTAGCCGCAGTATCTTCGGGTCCGATCTGGCGACACAAGCAACCCCGAGGGTCATATCCCGCTAGACCACCTTTGGTAACTGCTCGGAGTTAATAAGCTGGAGACCGAGCAATGTGTATACAGTATGCCGAACCGACTGGAAGTGTTCGGTGCTTCCAATAAACTCCCTCCGTTCCGATAGTAGACTCCTCGTCCAGCGACATCGGCTAAATATAAGGTGCAGCGAAAGCATAAAAGCATGCGTACGAAAGGTATGATTCCAACGACAACAGCTTTCTAAACACATCTGCTTTACCTCAGAACTGACCTAAACATTCAATTGTCCCCAACATGAAACCCACACATCAATTCGATGCAATCATCATTGGAGCCGGACTAGGCGGAATCAACAGCCTACACGAAGTACTGGAGCTTGGGCTCTCAGTTAAGGTTCTAGAGCGTGCCAGTGAAGTTGGTGGCACTTGGTTCTACAACCAATATCCAGGCTGCACGAGCGACACACTGAGCCTCCTATACCGACTTTACTGGGACAAGGAGGACCTGCGAACCTACCCATGGCCGAACCGCTACCTAACTCAGCCAGAGATCCTCGCCTACATCAAACACGTAGTATCGAAGCACAACATGAGCCCCCACATCCAACTCAACACCGAAGTCACATCCGCAACCTGGGACCCCTCCCAACACCGCTGGCTCGTGCAAACCAACAACAACACCTCCAAAGCCTTCACGACCCGCTACCTCATCACCGCCGTCGGCGTCCTCCACGAGCCCGTCCTCCCCACCATCCCGGGCATGCACACCTTCCGCGGCGACCTCCTCCACTCCACCCAATGGACCCCCTCCACCGCCATCGCCAACAAACGCGTCGGCATCATCGGCTGCGGCGCCAGCGGCATCCAGATCCTGACCGCCATCGCGCCGCACACCGCCTCCACCACCTCCTTCCAGCGCACGCCGCAGTACGCCATCCCCGCCCGTAACGCCGCCGTCACTTCCGCCGAGCGCGCGTCGTACAACGCGCGCTACGACGCCATCATCGAGGACGTGTGGAACAGCACCACCGGCTTCGGTTTCCCCGAAAGCACGACGGCGATGATGTCCGTCTCCCCCGCCGAACGCACCCGGGTCTTCGAGTCCCTTTGGCAGGCCGGCGGCGCGATGCAGTTCATGCTGGGCGGCTTCAGCGACACGTTCAGCGACGCAACCGCGAACGAGGCGGCGTGCGCGTTCATCCGCGCAAAAATCGCGGCGACGGTGCGGGATGCGGAGAAGGCGCGGAAGGTGATGCCGACGGAGCGCTTCTTCGCGCGGCGGCCGCTGTGCGAGGAGGGGTACTACGAGGCGCTGAATCGGGAGAATGTGCGTGTTGTGGCGCTGGGGGAGACGCCGATTGAGAGGTTCACGCCGGAGGGGATAAGGACGAGTGATGGGGTCGTGCATGGGTTGGATGTTGTTGTGTTTGCGACGGGGTTTGATGCGATTGAGGGGAGTTATACGCGGTTTCCGATCAGAGGGAGGGAGGGCAGGCTGTTGATGGAGCATTGGGGGGATGGGGCGAAGAGCTATTTAGGCGTCAGTTGCCCGGGCTTTCCGAATTTGTTTTTTGTGAATGGTCCGCAGGGCCCGTTCGGGAATATTCCGCCTGTGTTGCAGAGCACCGCGCAGTTGACGACTGAGTTGATAAAGGAGGCGGAGAAGAGGTTGGCTAATGGTGGTTTCGGCGTGGTGGAGGCAACGCCCGAGGCGGAAGCCGAATGGGGTCAGAGGTGCGAGCAGATGATGGAAGGTTCGTTGTTCAAGCACAGTAGCTCTTGGATTACTGGGCGCAATGTTGAAAGAAGAGCGGCTGCTTGTCGGTTCTTCTTGGGTGGCATCAAGCTGTATCGGTCTGCTTGCAGAGATGCGCAGGATCAAGGATGGCCTGGTTTCCTTAAGCTTTAGAGTATTTGAGCAAATCTAATAGGCTGAGCACAAGCGGTGTACCCATCTTCGACGCCACGAAAGTTGATATAAGCTGTTCCATCCGCTCCCACTGCTGTCACTGCTGATTTAGCTGACACTGATGCTGCGGCCGCCACTGTCATTCTTAGTGAATTATTCCCCTCCGTGTCTACGAGAGTCTTTCAGCAGGTGGCTTGCTGCAAGTGGTTAGAGTCATCTGAGCTTGGTTGTGGCGGCGGTAATACAACGAAGTTTAGAAATTCGGGCTATTGAGAGGCGGGGTGATCATCGCTTGTTTTTGAATTGTAGTAGCTTGTCTCGCTGGATTTCTGGCATATATAGTCTGCTGGAAAACTCAGACAATAGTTGAGGCGCCGCCCTTCACTTAACAGCTGTCGACAAAACATAGTGTAATATACATCTTTCACCACTCGACACACTCCACTAAGTAGAAAGCATCTAGCATTCTCCTGTCAGATCAGAACCGTCACACTTTTCCCTGCCTTTTCAATGTGTCTTCTAGAGTTTTCCTGCTTTTGTTTGTGTCGGGGTGATCTTTCCCAAGAACCTTCTCTCTTAGCGCCAAAACCTTCTGATCAATTTCCTGAGCCTCGATATATTTCTCCTGTTCTCTTAGATTCCATGCCAGGCAGTACATACACTGAAGTGTCAGAGGTCCCTCTCTCCCAAATATATCCTCGTATCGTACTATAGCCTTCCGGTACATTTCCTCACCCTTAATGAAATCTCCGTTATACGAGAGAGCAGTTGCTAGGTTTACCATACATGCAACCGTTTGGGGATGCTCTTTACCGAAGACATTCTCGAATAACGCTAGAGTATTCCAATACATGTCCTTGCTCTCAACGAACTTTCCCTGGTCGATGAAGATGCATGCAAGACTGTGCATGCTTGACAACGTCCGGTGGTGCATCTCCCCTAGAACCGTCTTACTGTGTGCTAATACCTCTCTGTTTAGCTTTTCAGCCTCAGCGTACTTCCTCTGTCTCGCTAGAACCTTTGCTAAACTAGTCATGCTTAGCAGCGTATCGTAGTGTTGCTTCCCCAGCTGCGTCTCCCTTATTAATAGCACTTCGCGGTGCACCTGCTCGGCCTCAGCGTACTTCCCTTGATACATAAGAGTATCTCCAAATTTTCCAATGATCTTCAGAGTGTCAGGATGCTGTCTGCCCAGAGCCTTCTCTCTTAATGCCATCACTTCCCGATGCATCTGTTCGGCCTCGAAGTATTTACCCTGATAACGTAGAGCCAGTGCAACGTAGAACATGCTCTGAAGCGTTTTAGGGTGCTCTCTCCCCTGTTCTTTCTCAATCATCCGGTGCGCTTTACGATAAGACTCTTCAGATGCAGCGTAATGTCCAAGCTTGTTCTGGCACCCGCCTATCCGGTACAGCAAATCTCCTAGCTTCCTTATCTCGACGTTCTCAGCTCTCCCTGCAATACATAGCGCGTGCGGTAGGAATGGCGCCCATGTCTCCCATGTCCTAAGGTCGCCAGGAGAAATGGCGTCCAACAGCTGGGTCAATCCTTCTTGGACTTCGAAAGTCCACCGCTGATTGATCTTCAGCCAGTTCTGGGTTGCCAAATGTACGAGCCGGTGGGTGTCATATGATTCGTGCTTCTGCTGCTGATGCTCCCGTTTCGTGATAAAAGCGTATGCAGTCAATGTTCCAATCGCTTTCGTTTGCTCTACCTCGGAATTACCATGGGGTAGCAGGGAGACTGGTATGTTTTCTCGTAGTATACACGAGATGAACGAAAGAATCCGTGCCGCAAGCGGATCCTGCGTCCGGATTTGATCAAAAGAAATAATCCATGTTGTCGCGATTGGATTCTTTGTCTCCCGGTATCGTCCATTGCCTTCAAAGTTTTCGCTTAAAAGCTCGATGACCTCGTCCTGATTTTGAAGCAAAGACGTATACTTCGAGATCGAGATGTTATTCTGGTTGATAAAAGCCGCAGCTTGAACGATGGCGAGGGGAAGGTATGAAAGGTCCTCAAGGAACTTGTCTATTGCATGATCTTCCAGAAGCGACTTTTGCAACAATGATTTTTCCAAGATATCTTTGGCTTCCTTTTGTTTCATTTCATGGAGCTGGATTGTGTTGACCCCAGCTTCTTTGATGGCGGCTTTGCGAGTCCGAGTCGTGAACAGGAGCGAGCCTCTGCGGCCGTTTGGGAGATAATCAGCCAATCGAGTGCCATCAGTGTCTTCTTGAAAGAGCACTTCAATGTCGTCTGCATTATCAACAACCATGAGCCATTCGCCTGAGCGCTCACTGCTGAGCTCCTGTCGGACAAGCTGCTTGACGTCCGCATTTTCATCCTGAATGTGAGGTATCTGTAAGAGCGCGCCAATATCTCGGTAGGCATCCATAAAGCTCTTCCGGCTGATAGCTGGCACCCAGAATACGGCGCAACGGGGATGTTGCCTCCTTGTCCTGTAAGCGAACTCTAGCGCGATTGCAGTCTTGCCACATCCGCCAAGGGCCCAGATTGCGGCTCGCTCGCAGGTTTCTGATGAGGATAGCATCTGTCTGAGAGCTTGAATCTCCGCTTCACGGCCGACGAAGTGCTGGTTCCTCTGAAATGGAACTCGCCAAGGTGCTGTTATATATGTTAGCGTTCTGGCTAGAAAACCCAACACAGCAATGCGTGGAATGTTGAAGTCAAGCACCAATATTTATTATTGAGACATTGTTCCGCTACTTGGTAATTAGAGAAGCATTTTACTTGCCTTGAACTGTGCCTTCCATGTCTCTGACCATGCTTGCCTGCATCGTACAGAGTAGTTCCCGAGCGAAGGCCGCAGCATTCCCAGCCGCGTAATGCTTCCACATGTCATTCTTGTGTGAGTCGGCGTAGTCAGATATGCCGCGGATAACAAGACATCTTCCGTTGATGTCCACACCGGCCGCTTCCATCTCAACGCACAGAACTCCACCGCATCGCTTGCTGATCTTGTCTCTCAGTTCGCCATCGCGGACAACCGAATTACCGGTCGCAATCCTCCCCTGGTGAAACACAAATTCCCCCCTTTGTTCGTCCGTGCGGGCGGGACGCTGAACGAGTTGAGCGTGATCGCACGACTCGCAGCTGGACCCTTTGTCGCCGATATGATGGTAGTTTGCCTGGAAGAGCCGATCGTGCTTCACATCAGGAATCGCGAACTTAGGCTTCCCCTGCAGCCTTGCCAGCTGCTCGGAAAAAGTAGTCTCCTCCATCTCTTGATTCAGCGACAGCACGCCAAGCGCCTGGACCAGCCTCCATTCCGGTTTGTCCGTTGTTCCTACTATCTCAAACTCGTCGTTCACCATCGCTCGACCCAGCTCGTGGTAAATGACGGCTGGCTTTCCATCGCCTGGCCAGCCTACCACTACATCACCGAGATGGATGTCCTCGAGGGAGTCGTTCGATGTCCCGGAGCGAGGGACGCCTCCGCCAATGCCCACGAGCAGGGCAATTTTGATGTTCGGGAAGGACTTGAACAGCGACCCTGTTAGCCTACCGGCGTTCACATTGCCGGTCAGGCCTTTTGGTAGGGTAGCTATAACGACGCGGTGGCCCTGGATGGTGCCACAGATGTAGGCGTTGTCGTCGTAGGTTGTATCGATAGAGGGAGGGTCATGACGCTCGTCAAGCATCAGCCTTGCGGGTAGCAGTTCGACGTCCGGCAGCGGACAGATCCATGCTACGTTGTAATCCGTGCGGAGGTATCTGGTTGCGGCCATTGCTGCTGCAACAGAGAAGTAGAATGATCGAGAAAGTGTAGTGCGAAGGATCAAAAGTTTTGTAGAAGATGTGAAAAAATCTGAACGCGGCTCCAATTTCTGTTTGATTCCACTTTATGTCCAGATGGACGAGAACGAGAACGTAAGCGCTAGGCTCAATATTTCTGGTTCAGCCTTAATAAACCCTCTTTCTGAGTTGGCCTTGTGGGACACAACAAATCCAATTGGCGATACCCGCAGCAGTCCTTGTCAGCATGCATACACAGCCTCGCTTCTGTACGTTTTCTGCAAGGCTGAACAATTTGCGTGTCGGCCGAGGCGATGTGGCCCACCCTTATAGGCGAATTCCATTCAAGTGGCGCAGCTGAACAGCACATCCGCAATCATGCCAGATGATGTTGCTGTTCCCAGCCCTCTTACCGGCGATTGCGACTAGCTCCACGTATCGGCTACCGACCACACCTTAGCCTATCCGACGCGTGTAGGCCTACAGGGGGGTCTCGCAGCCGACGGCTAGTGCGAAGAACAGAAACGCCCAGGCGCAACCATACTTCAGCCTTTTCTTCGAAAAATAACATATATGGGCAGTTGAAGCTATCATCAGGACAAGAATGGAGGAATAAAAAATTCTACATACACGTCCGGACGGTAGCTTCAACGACCTATGACACTAGTAAAATAAATCCATGCTAGCCATCGGCTGTGAAAGAGGACTGTATGCGTTGACTGGATCGAGTTGACCTGTATTACGGTGCAGCCTATGCAGTGAGGCTCCCAGCCTTGCCACCCTCCTTGTCAGCGAGATTATCTCAGCAGACGGCTAGCTGCAACTAGTTAAAGAAATCTGAGCTTGGTCGTGGCGGTGGTAGTAGAATGAAAATACCAACTCCGGCTGTCCAATCTGGTTCTCTGAACTTTTAAGAAGGAGCAAGCAGATCAATCGTCGTTACACCTTCCATCTGATCCTTGATGCCTAAGGTTAACAAGATCAAAAAGATAAATCCTTGCCATCACGTGCACGTTGTTCAGCATGATCGAACGAAGCAAATTGGTCCGTCGTGATCTAGATCTTGCGTAGCGTAGCGGCTGGAGCGGGCTATTCAGATACGAGCCTATAGCTTAGTGGAATAATTATTAGTGGCTTCCCTTTACAAGCACTAGTCCTTGTTGCTAAAAGTAGCACTCTATAACAGTACATTTATAGATCGCTTTCGAACAAGCCTGTAACGTAGCTCGGATCTGCACGATCGTACGAGCATCCGCCGCGGCTCTAGGTAATCTACGCGTAGCCGGCCTGGAACTCGGCCCACCCCGGCGGCAATCATGGTAACACGGGCCCAAATGCCGAAACGCGCATAAAACAACAAGCGAGAGTGTCATTTCCCATCATTTTCGCCTCTTCAACACCAAACTAAGTAAGTCGCCCGCCCTGTTCGCCCAGTTCAAAAAAATATTACCTAAAACCCAACCAATCAAATCCCGAAGCGCCCAACCATTTTCCCTCCCTTTCCCTCCAGTCCCTACTCACGAATCGAAAATCGCCCCGTACGCCGGAATGCCCCTCGCCTCCATCCCATACACGACCTTCTGCGTCAACTTCTTATTCGAAATGATGCACACGGCCTCGGCCCCGCTCTCCTTCCACAGCCTATACGATATCGCCACCATATCCGGCTTCCCCATCGTCCTAGTATTGTGCACGACGGCCTGCGGATCCGTATCGTAGACAGCCCGCACAATCTCCTCCCCAAACGTCTTCTCGGGGTGCGGCGTCGACCAGAAGATGCGGCACGGCACCCTCTTCGCCAGGATAACCGGCAAACACGGGCCGATGCCGCTCCCCGTCGCGACCAACACGACGCTCTTAAACAGCGGCGCGATGCGCAGCACGCCGCACGCCGGGATGCCGCGGACGTAGAGCTCCGTCGGGCAGCGGTCGATCTGGCGCTTGGTCCAGTCGCCGGCGTTGGACACGACGAGCGAGAAGCCGCGCTTGCCCGGCTCGCTGATGGTGGCGAAGGCGTGCCATTCGAGCAGGGGGCGCTCGGAGAGGCGGACGGCGGTGCCGGGGACGGTGTCGGTGTAGTCGAAGTAGAGGCGGATGGCGTGGTCGGAGAGCTTTTCGGGGATGACCTTCACCTTGCGGAGACGGACCCAGGGGAGCACGATGGAGATGGTGATGACGACGACGAGCCAGAAGCCCGGGCTGGTGACGAGGGCGCGGCCGAGCGGGACGGATCCGCGGAGAGAGGCGGTGGTCAGGACGGTCTGCGCCCAGATGAGTGCTAGTGCGGTCCAGCCGGCGAAGCGGTGGACGAGCTCGAACGAGTCGTGGTGTTTCTGGCGGAGGGCCGGGTAGGCGAGGACGATCATGGCGAGGAGGAGCGCGACGACGAGGTAGGAGACGACGATGGCCGCGAGGCTGATGGGGACGTTGGGATCGCGGATGGCGTAGTAGCGCGTCGCGCAGATGGTGAAGGCCGTGAACCACGCCGTCGCCATCATGGCGCATCCGCTGTGCAGGCCGCCGATGTGGAAGACGCGCGCGCATTGTCGGCGGATGCAGAGCGGCCACGACGTCGGCACCGCTGTGGCGAGGTTGAAGAGCAGGTTGATGACGTATTCCTGGCGCATCAGCACCGCGAAGGTGAGGTTGGCGGCTGTGGCGGTTGTCATGCTTTGCAGGCTGAGCGTGTTCGTTTTCCAGTAGTCCGAGGCGAGCACGATGACGGGAATAAGGTTTGCAATCCACACGATCGAGAAGAACCGTCTGTAGAGCGAGAAGAAGCGGTGGCGGAGCCAGCGTTCGCCGTGGAACCCATTCTTCTCCGGGAGAGCGAAGGGGTCCTCCTCTTTCTCCTTGAGCGAACTTGGCGAGGAAGACGAGCGCGATGTAGCCGTAACGATGACACCCTTCTCCGGATCCTTGGAGTCTGCGAGTCTGAGAGACTCTGGAGGAGTTTCCGGAGGGGTATCTGGAAGCTGAGCTGGGGAGCGCTGGGCGGCTAATTCCTTCAAGTGTCTCTTGTCAATCTTGCCGTTAGCCGTAAGGGGCATGCTGGGGACCGCAATCCATTTTGACGGGACAGCGTAGTACGGCAGGAAGTTTTGCGTGTGCTCCACCACCGCGTCTGCGTCTACCTCGGTGCGTGAAGCGTAAAAGCCCCAAAGCGCGCCATCGATCAGGAGAGTGCAGGCTTTCTCGATGCCGGAGAATTTCTACAGGCGTCAGCGTGGCTTCAACACCCGTCATGTGCATCTTGAGACCAACCTCGATTGTCGAAGATATCCCATCCAGTTCGACGCGGAATCCTTTCACCTTTACCTGGTCGTCCGCACGACCAAGGATGTCTAGCGAGCCGTCGGCCCGCCAACGAACGAGATCACCCGTGTTGAACATCATGCTTCCGTCGTCAGCGAAGCGATCCCGCTTGAACCGCGTCGCCGTTAAGTCTGGAAGGTTCAGATAGCCGCGAGACACACCCTTTCCACCGACCCACATGGCTCCAACTTGGCCGGCAGGGACGGGCTGCTCGTCTTCATCAAGGATGTAGACGGTCGTGTTGGGAATGGGCTTCCCGATGCTCAGCTCCTCTCCCGGCGTATGGATGTGAGCAGTGTTGAGGATTGTGATTTCTGTCGGGCCACAGATGTTCACAAAGGTGGTGTTAACAGCCCACTCATCAGCCAGCCTATGCAATGTCAGCACCCCCAGTTGGAACTATGCTGCACACAGATACTTACGACTGTGGGCACCGTTCTCCTCCGACAGCAATCGTCTTCAGGTTCGGGTAATCCGACTTGCGGTATTTACCCAAGATGGACGGGGTGCCAATGAAGGTATCGGCCTTGGTGGGGATTAGCAAAAGAAAAAATATACTGGGTGCAATTAGGACTCACCTCACGGAGGCAGGCAACCCAGTCAGAAGTGCGCAGAACCAGCGTACCGCCATTCATCAGGCAGCCGAGGATTTCCCAGGCTGCCATATCGAATGAAACATTGAGCACCTGGCATACTCTGCTACCGGGGCCGATCTGAAGGTTGGCTGGCGCCAGGCACAGAGTGTTGGTGACGTTCCCGTGAGCGACATCAACGCCCTTGGGCATGCCAGTGGTCCCTGTCTCGCGTGAGTGATTTTTCGCTAGCGAATTGAATTGAAAGGATAGCCTACCGCTAGTGTAGATGATGTACGCTCCATCCTTCTCATCCACGGCCACATCAAGCCGTTCGGCAGATGTGGCTGGCTGGGCGTCGTCAATGACGCAGATTTGCTGATCGTAAGCCGCCATTCGCTTAACTTTTTCCTCGAACTTTTTCAGACAAAGAATGACAGGGGCTTGTGTGTCTCGGAAAATGTGAGACAACATCTGCTCTGTGACGACCCCACCATCAATGGGGATGTACTGGCATCCGGTCTTGAGCACAGCAAGAATGGCTATGAGCATGGGGATGGAGCGCTGGACGACAACGCAGACGCGCTGGCGCGGCTGAAGCCCCTGCTGGACGAGGAGGTTGGCAAGGCAATTGGCCTCGCAGTCAAGCATGCCGTAGGTAATGGTCTCGCCATTGTGGGTGGCTGCTGCTTGGTTTGGCTGAATGTCTGCGAAGTGCTCAAAGGCCTTGTGGATGAGGGTAAAGGGGCGGGGGATGGTCTGTCCGCGTCCAAACTGGTTGAACAAATCTTTGTCCTGTCCAGACAGGTTTTCAATCCCTCGGAAGACTGGCTCCATGATGGGATGAATGGGGTGCAATAAGAAACAAAAGAGGGCCTGGTAGGAGAGACACAGGTTGGGGGGACAAACACATGGATGCTCCCCCAGATATATACTTGGTGGCAGCTAGTCTGGCCATTTCGGAAGCTGCAGCACCTCGCGGGAAGTATTTCCTGATACGACGGATTGAGACAGGCAATATGGCTTGCAGAATACGGGCCATTGGCGATGAGGAGGGAGCAGTCGATCGTGCCATCAACAAGCAAGTCGGCATCAAACAACCAGGAGGCCTCGTGAGCAGGGGGTGGCCTGTGGCTTCAGGCGAAGGAACTAGATTAGGAACACAAGCAACGTATAGCGGAATCGGAAGCGGAAGCCGGATTGAGCGGTGCTGGGTCTCTCCGTAGCATGGGCCTGTGCGAGAAAAAGTCCTGGCAGAGCTTCCCGGCCGAGTAACGCTCACGGTTTCACAGCGGCTAGCGATGTGATGGACGACGACGAGAAGATTGACCGCACGTGGGCATCGGCGGCTAGCCCCAATCAGGCAGGAGCTTTGACACGGCGCGTTTGGTCCTACGGAGGCGCGGGCGGTACGACGCCGGGCTGGCGTGGGCAAAGACGAGATGAAGGCTGGAAGCCACGGCCCACAAGTTGCAATAAAGGGCGACGTCGTTGCGGGGCGGGCGTGCGCAGATTGAGATCGGTCTCAGGATCCAAGGGTTCCGAGGGACTGTTTCATGGGCGGAGTTGCGGTCCGGGGCCGCAGATGGGAAGGCGTTAGAGCAGTCCGAAGCGAGCGAGCACGGCAAGGGAAGCTCGCGGCATCAGTGCAGAAGTCGGATGGAACGCCTGACACATGCAGCTCGATGAAACGGGCTGTGTGTTTGCCGCCGGCAGCTCTGTTTCGCGCGAGTCAGTCGCCGTCCTTATACATAGCTGCCGGCAAGCCAATGCTCAGCACCAGCAATAAACAATGGCGGCCGAGACGACAGTGCGTGTGACGACCCGGCCCGACGGCGTTGGCCTCGTCGAATTCAACCGGCCCAGCAAGCGCAATGCCTTCACCCAGGCCATGATCGACGATTTTACTTCCAAGCTTCTTGCTCTCGATCAGGACACATCTGTGCGCGCCGTCGTTGTCACCGGGTCACCTGGAGGGCCTTTTTCTGGTAGGTCGAATGGCCTTCTGCATGCAAAGTCTAACGAGTTGCAGCTGGAGTGGATCTCAAAGAATTGGTCCAGATTTCAGAGGCCGAGGCACACGAGCGGAAATTCCTCCGGGACCTGACGGACGCTCTGACGGCCTTCAGCAAGCCCATCATTGCCGCCGTCGTGGGCTTCGCGGTAGGCATAGCGCAACTGCTCAAGCAATAGTGGGTGCTGACATGGGGCGGACAGCTTGGCGGCGGGTTCGAGGTTGCGCTGTTGGTAGGTGGTAAATAAGGTGGCAGGAACGACGGATAGCACCCGGCTAAGCGATCAGCAGTGTGACATCATCTACGCCGCCGACAATGCCCTCCTGGGGCTCCCCGAGATCCGAATAGGCACCATCCCAGGCGCTGGCGGCACCCAGCATCTTACCGCGCTGCTGGGCAAGCACAAGGTTGGTTGCATCAGATAATGCCTCGTCCCCACTGCTGATCCGGAGCAATAGGCTATGGAATTCATCCTCACTGGTGCCTCAGCCACCGCGCAGGAGCTAGAGCGTCTTGGCCTGGTCAATCGCACCTTCCCTGCCGATCGCGTGCTGGACGAGGCCCTGCAGCTTGCCGCCCGCATCGCATCCATGTCTTCCGCCGTCGCCAAGCTGGCGAAACGCTCCGTCCTGAACGGTACGTACCTCCGTTCCCGCTGCATTCAAATCACACTGACAACGGTACCTAGCTTCTGAGAACCTGCTTTCTGCTGGAATGGACAGAGAAAAAGAATTGTACTACGCCTCTTTCTCCACCCACGACTGCAAGGAGGGTATGACTGCCTTTTTGGAGAAGCGGCCTCCAAAGTTCGAGCACCGATGAACCTTCTACATCATCACTAGTCAGCCCCACGCTTTTTCTTGGGCCCATCCCATCGGCTGCTACACGGGGGCAACCATTTCCTTGCGACTGCTTTATCGAGTAACGTCCGAAAAACTATGATGTAGCACATGAGAGAATCTTATCTACAAGACGTCATGTCCTCTCTTGATCGTGCGATATTGATCGCCAGGTCTGCTCCAGGCGGGGTAGCTATCTCGAATGATGTCTTTTATCGCCGTCGACGTCAACTTCCTAAAAGCTCTCGCCCGTGCATCCCAAGACCCTGGTATCCCCGCACCAGCTCCTTCTCAATTCTACTGGTGGGATGATCCACCCTTCCCCGGACCGGTCTACATCCGGCATGGCATTTGCCGGTGCCGCCGTTATCGGGAGCGGGCCGACTGCCTTAACGTTATACCCGTCCATCTCCTTCTAGACGCGCCTCTCGTTTAAAAATTAATAGCTTGGGCGGGGGAGTGCATTGGCCAACGAAATTCTACGAATTCCGTCGTAGATTATCTTCGGGGCATTAACAAACAATAATCAGCTTAACATAAGTCCCTTATTGGCCAAACGCACTGATCCCGCCTATTTCGTTAAATCGATAGGAGGAGCATTATGTCTAAAATAGAACACATCAGTGGAAAACTAGAACGTTCACCCAAGCGATGAAGTAATTACGGCCGATACCAAGCTTTCCGACAAGTCTCTAGCACTATATCCTACACGCTCATCCGCGGCAACGGCTTGGCGCGCCCAGCATTCCCCCCTCATCGACCCAACGCCGACATCGTCGCAGGCGTGCAGCCGCTCCTTCCAGGGTTCACACCTTGGCACGACGAGACAAGACGCGTGTTCCGTCCCTCAAGACGTCTTGGCTGGGAATTGGCAAGATGTTGTGCCAAGTGCCACCCCCCGGCATCTCCGTCTCCGAGTTCGGTCGGTCAACTCCTCTAGATCCGTAATTCCGGGCCGGTGTGTCTACACAGCCTCCCGTCCCTTTCAACGCCAAGCTCAGGATCGATCGAGTCGTACCTGGCAGTGCAGGAACGAGCACATCGTCACATGGACTCCTCGCCCGCCCGCCCACCCTACTCGCCGGCGCTATCTGCGGCTGGATGCGCTCAAATCGGAGCATTTTAGGTCACCGAGGTCGGCATCGAATACGCGGCGGCGGAGTTGAGCGCCACGGTCTTCCAAGACAACGGCAGCGCGCAGTTCCGCCCGGCACGGACGTGCATGCCATATCGGCGAAGCTCTCGTTATGTCGCTATTTAGCGAGCAAGGCGCCAGAAGGCTAAGGACAAGTTCGGTCGGCTTGCCGGCCAGATGCGGTCCGAGAACGAAAGTCTAGAGCAGGCTGCGGCGTGCTACTAGCGCTGAGTGGCCCGGGTTGGTGTTGAGCACAAGGATCCGGACGTGTTGTTGTTGATGGTGTGAATGATGGGGTAGCGGGGAAGGATGATGGTACTACTTCTTGTCAGCTCTTTGGGTTAGTAGTGAGAAAAAAGCAAGTCAATTTGTAGGGGCTATTGTGGAACGGCAAGTTGGATTTGCGGAAAGAGAATCTTGATGATTCTGGTCAGGCAGCTCTCGACGGCAGGCTGCCCTAATTCCTTCTGTGGAATATGGGGAGGAAGGCATTCTGACAGGAGTTCTGTGGTGCTTTCAATACAACCGTGCTTCTATGGAATTGTTGCCTGATATCTTGACGCCATCTCACGATGTTTTGACTCCCCATGAAACATCTCGTTGACTTTTCGTCATTTTTGCCGCTAAATTTTACGCGAGACTAATAGTAATTACTTTTGTTGCATATTGTTCCATCGCTCTGATAGCTGCCTCGTGCTGATTGTTGCTCACGCTGATGGTGGCTGGTGGCGTTTTGTGGTGATGGTGGCGGCTGGTGGCGATGGTTGGTGGTGTTGGTGGTGATGTGGCGGTCAATGGCGGCAGTTGTTGGTGATGGCTATGCTGGTTGGTCACTAGGTAATCACTGGTGGTTGCTGGCTTTGTGCTCCCCGTGGTTTTCTGTTCGTAATTGTATCCTTGGTGGTTACTTTCGCAGGATTGCTCGTGATAATCTTCCCAACATGGGCAAAATTTCCTGCGGCACAGGAGGGCCTGGTAGCAGCTGACAGAGTCAGCAGAGCTGGAGATAGACGCGTAAGCTCTATGAGAATTTGCGTTGCCGCTGGCGCCTTCCAGCTCCTCCAGATCCTCCAGCGCCGTTAGCCCCGTTGGCGCGTTTAGTGTCGTTCGCGTTACTAGTAGTACGGTTAGTATACATTCAATCAAACAAAGGCACGAGGATAAAAATATACGAACGAATAAGAGTATAATCGAGAATACGGACTGAGATACACCTGCCGGTATGTGCTCTAGTGTCAAATTTTTACAACACAAATATATTTTAACCAACGTTTTAGGTCGTGGTCGTGTTGCTTTTTTTTAGAAAAAAAAAAAACAAGAGAAAGTAAGAGCTTTACCGAATCAACGACGTCATGATAATTTTTCAAGGAACATCATAGCCTATGTTTCATAAACACTAACGGCGAAGTTGGTGGTGCTGGGTGTGCTGATACCAAATCGAATCGCTGCGAGTGCTGGTCGTGCCTGCAAATCACCCTTGCTTCCAGCATCGCCAGCTGTTTCCAGCAAAATAACGATCTTCATGCGAGGGAGTTTTGCTGATGAAGTACTATGATTTCTTTGTAATTTTGGTGGTGAAAAGTGACGAGGTGGATTGAAGTTTTGGGTGGAATTGAAGTGCGGTGAGAGGTCGTCAGAATCTGGTACTAGGGTGTCAAAATTGTAGACAACCTCTTGTAGAGAATTCAAGATTTCCTCCTCATTTCTTGTCATTAGATATTAACCACTCATTCTCTTGTCAAAGAACCCATACTCAGAATGTATGCAACGACGTCGGAAGCGGAAGAGATAGAACCCGAGTGTCGTCAAACATAGTAGGTCAAAAAAAAATCGATTAAAGGAAAAAGCTCGGTCCCATCGTTCGACCACCCATCACCACCAACAACAATTTTCACATGTTAAGCCACAACTCTAAACCACACCACACAACACACCCTCATCGCGCATTTCCCCCCGGGCACCACCCTGGAGTTCATCCCTCATAGCCGCCGACGCACACCACACCACACACCCCCACACCCCGCATGCATGCATGCACCCCGCAGCGTGTACATGCCCAACCCACCAACCAAACGCCTTCTTTCCTCACCACCACCACAACCCGCATCGAACCACCTTTCCGTAATCAATTTTCCCGGCGAATAATCACCCAACATCGAGATAAGCCACGCACACACCCGCACCCAAAGCCCCAACCATCTTACCTTGTGTGATCCCAATCGAGGAGTTTCCAATTACCTGCAGAAAAAGGACCAGGCCCAGAGCGCCCCATACAGAGAACCAAGCAAAAAAACTGTTGGGAAATCGATACTACTGCCGCAACGGAGAGAGATGCAGTCGACAAGGGTGCCGCGGACGGTGGGGCCGGGGTTTGACAGCATCAGCACACTCTCTCTTCCACACGGTCATCAATCCGTCGTTATCGCCAGTCGTTTCGTCACGAGTCACCACCCCGCATGAAGACGACAGATGCATGGAGGCTGACGGCAGCAAGCAATTGGAAGGCTGATGGCGTACGAAACTAAGCGCCGCGATAAGGATTTGTTCAACGTCATAATCACAAGCCTGCAAAGCGGAGATCGATGCGCAACCTTAAAATCAGCCGTGGGTAGAACACGAGTAGCAAGGTCGTAAATTCGAAACGGTGGAGAGAAAAGAACTCATAAAAAGCGACCATGGTCTCCCCATAAGGAGAGAAGAAACAAAGCATCAACATCGCACTCAACTCCCACACGCGAAACACCAAGCACGCTAACAAGCACCGGACAAAAGCCCAGAGAAAAAAATCCAGATTCATAATACTAAAAACACTAACGGACCGGACCGTACGCCGTTCTAGCCCAGCGCCCGCCGTCCCGCTCGCGCGGGGCGCGCGGCGCGCGTACATCATCCGCAACGGAGAGCGGCTCTAAAGCAGATATGGATCTGCGGGGGCGCCGCCTGCCGCGCTCTCGCCTCTTTACCCTGACCTGTTCTTATCCTTGTTCTGTTCCCTCTCATCATCATCCTCATCATCCTCCGCTCTCTTCGTCCCCAGTCAGTCTTCAACCCCCTCTGTCTTATCTGTATCATTCTACAAAACCCCAAACGAAAGACTAAAACGACAAGATAGAAATGAAAAAAAGGTTTCCTCCACTAAGTATCAATCTCCCCCACCTACCATCATCATTCGCTTACCTACCAGCAGTCTTCGCACTTACAATTTTTACAAGAAGACACAACAACTTACAACCTCTGCCTGGCCCACACGGCCTGCAAGAAGGCGCCGTAGCTCCACGTCAGGTCCGTAGCGCCGCGCTCGTAGCCGGTCCAGCGATCGAACTGCTCGCTCAACGCGCCGTCGCTGCTGGCATGCTTGCGGATGACAGCCAAGAAACCGTCGCCGAGGTCCTTCAGCCTGTTGAGGGCCGTCTCGACGACGCCGGTGCCGTCGCCGAGCTCGTAGCTCTTGCGGTCCCACGACAGCGGGCAGTCTGACGACGACTCCGGGCAGACGAGGCCGCGCCAGAACTCCCAGCCCGTCTCGCTAACCTCGACGGTGGCTGTCTCGTTGACGCGCGCCGCGGTCTGGAACAGGATCTCGGCGACGCTGGCGGTGCACAGGAACCACGGGTTGCCGGCGCCAGGGTGCGGCGAAGCGTAGCCATCGTACGCATCCTCCGGGTAGCGACCGACGCCGGCCGGGCGAAGCGGGTCGCCCTCCGGAAAGGCCGACAGCTCCTGGCCGGGCTGCGCGTTGATGGGGTAGCGGTCGCGCTGGTCCTTGACGAACTTCATCAGCGTGACGAGCACCGCGTCGTCGTGCGGCGGGAACACCGCTGCGTCCGGGTAGGCTGGCTCGAGCGCGTTGCCGTGGATGCTGCCGAGCAGCACGCTGCAGTCCATGCCGGAGCGCTGGAACTCGGCATCACCGCCGCGCGTGGCGCGGATGTAGCCGCCGCGTGCATCCCAGAAGTCATTGCGGACCATGGACTCAAGGCGCGACGCCTGCTGGCGGTAGTACTCGGCGGCGCCGTCGTCGGCGAAGGCGGCGGCAACCTCGGCGCCCTCGCGCAGTGCGCGCAGCTGCGCCTGGCCGGTGAAGAAGTGGCGGCCTTGGACCTCCTCCCACAGGTCGAAACCCGAGTCGGGCCAGTGCCGCGCTACGTACTCCAGGTCCGCCTTGATGATGCTGCGCGCCGGCAGCTCTGCGCTGTACAGCCGCCCGAACCAGTCGTCGGTCGAAGCCGTGGTGCGCGACTCCCAAACGCCCGGGTTGCTCTCATTGTAGGCGCGCATGAACTTCATGAGCGCTGTCGCGCGCAGCGCCGGGCCGTCGCGCTGGGGGCGGCCCCAGTTGGAGGTGAAGGGCGACCCATCGACCATGAACTTGGGCTCGCCGAGCCCGTTCAGGTCGGGGAAGGTGAAGTCGCCCGAGGGGTTGGACGTGTGTTGGATTTTCTGCGAGATGGAGGCATACGATTCAAGAGTTGGGAGGAGGACCGTCCGGGAGAGTTCGGAGGTGGGGTCGGCAACGTACAGGTCCACCACCGTGGCCATGGTTATGCCAGCGTCACGCACCCCTAACAACGAACAAGGTTAGCGGAGATGCTAAGAGGCGCGAAGAAGAAGCTTACATTGGTAGTAGTAGTTCGGATGCTCCTTGGACGGACTGGCAATGACTGTGCCAGGCGCAGCATGTTGCGCATTCCTGCCGTTCGGCGCAATGTTGGCCAGCAGCCTGTCGACGGCGATGTGCTCCTCCTCCTCCAGCCATGTATCGAGGCTCTTCTTGGTGGTTGGGAAGAGGCCTATCTGGTCGGAGACGGCTTGCGCCTTCTCAGCGAGAAGGTCTGTGAGGGCGGGGACTCGCAGCGGGGCCTGGTCGAGCACGGCGGGGATGACGAAGGCATCGGCGCATAGCAGCAAGGCGGCGCCTGAAAGAGAGAAGCGAGTAAACATGACGATGCGAAGAAGCGCGCTAGAGGGTATCACGTCAAACGAAGAAGAGGAAGCAACTGGAGATGTCTCAGAAGAAGAGCGCGAAGGATAAAGAAGAGGCGGGCGCCTAGGGGTCTGGGGGCATAGAAGAGCGGCGCATGCTCACGGCGACGAGAGCGCGCCTGGCGGATGAGGGCGGCCTAGTGCGGGATGCCATGACTGCCGCGGGCAGAGTCGCGATGCGCTCGTGGCAGGTTCTGTCTCGCAGCTGCTCACTGCACCGCCATTGCCCCGATCCAGTCAGCGCGGCGCGGGAGCGATCCGACGAGTGAGAGGGCCCGGGCGGCGGTTCTGTTTGAGCTGGAGCTGAAAATGACGAGAGTTGGAGGGGCCTGACGTGGGCGCATGACAGACAAAGAAACGTCGCGGGACCGTGGCGACTGGCTGCGGGTCGCCGGGGCGCGTCATAGCCCGAGTCACATGCTCTCGCCCACCGTTCCTGCAGTAAGAGCCGCGACTGGGCTGGATTTGACTTCGCCCGCCAGAGCAGCCCGCGCTGCAGCAATCACCCAACTCGAAGGCATGCTGCGCAGAAGCTGAACCGCGCCGAGGACTCTGCGGCGCAGCATTTCCGATGGAGGTCCCCTATTCTCACCGATCCTCCAGGCGTCCTCACGCGGACTGTTCTGTGACGTAAGCGGTGCACGCGACGCTCCAGCCCAGCCAGGCATTGCGGGGCCACATGGGCGAAAACCTGGGGAAGGCGGCCGGCCTAACGGCTTTGGCAAAGACGACGGGTCACTTCGGGGAGATCAGGACCAACGCGACCGCGGGGTCTTGTCCGACCACCACCACCGCCTCTCGCCAGCGCATGACGTGGAAGGTACGACAGCCCGACGATGATGCACCTCCGCGATGCACCCGAAACAGCGCCTTCGCGATTCGCCGGCTCCCGTCAGGAGACGTTTGGCGTCCAACCGGTGGCGCAACGGCCAGCCTGCGGTCCGAAGCCGCACGTCTCGCGACTTGCCCACCAGCCAGTCGGCTTGAAGAGCATGTGATTTTCAAACTGCCGACTCGTCGCCGTTGCAACACGGCAGAGCCACGGCAGCTTCAGAATTTTTAGCAACGTGCAGTCCGGACCCATCCCGCACTTCCGACTGGACGTCGACCGCCAGGTAAGAAAATAAAAAGCGGGTAGATCCATAGTTGCGCGGCCCGACCGTCGGGTCCAGGCACGTCTCAGGCTGACTCCAGGGTAGCATTGACATGTGAAAGTTGACGTCCGTGAGCATGCCCCTATCAGTTTTCCCAATCCAGAGTGTGAATATCTGCATAGTGGAGCGTCGAGATATGCATGATAAGGCGATCAGGTACGCGGTTGGCCCGCTAAGCCCTGCGGAGCCTTGGTGAATTTCCCCGACCCAAACGGTGAAGACGGTAAACCTCAGCGAACCGAATGCTTCTGCCTGGAGATATCATGTCATACTGTCGCAATACTGATGGCTTGTCGTCATGACAAATCCACCTGCGTACCATTTTTTTGTGAAGTCCAGGACTGGGTATCACCAACTCCTGACACAGCCTCGCTCAATTCTCGGGAACAGCCGCGCACGCCCTCTCACCGGCGTCCAGGTGTTCTAGAAAAGGTCGTAGCTGTAGCAATAGGTAGTGCCCCTGTAGACGTACAGGAAAAAAGAATCTGTGCATACGATTGCGTACTTGCAATAATCTCGTACATACTATTACGGTGCAACCTCTCACGTCCCGGCTTTGCACCGCAGTTAACCCAAGATCCTGACCGGTCCAAGCTGGTCACAGCATACTCGAGGCCACAGTCCACGTGCCTTTCTCGAACTTCTTTTTGTTTTCTTTTTGTGTGCACGAGCCCTTTCCAATACTTCTAGCTCGTTCATTGCCACCATCAAGCTCGTGATATCGTGTTCCCGCTCGATCAGCCATCGTCAAAGCTCGCTTTCACAAACAGTGGTATCTTCACCTGCCACAGCACAAAGCAGATCGTGTCTTCCACTCCACGCTCACCAGCATCGCCACCCACCTCCCACCTCTCCAGACGTCACCCCACTCATCCCTCTCACAACTTCCCCCTCACCGCCCCCTTCCGCCTCGCCCCTCCGCCTCCGCCTCCTCCGCCGCCTCCATCTTCGACAACGTACCCGTGCGCTACCGGATTCACACCGCCATTAGCCGCCGGCGGTAGTGGGAACGGCGGTTTGCGTAGGGCCGACGAGAAAAAGACCGGATGCCGGATGGCACTGTCATAATGTTGCGTGATTGGCGTGTGCAATAATCTGGGCTGCGGTATGGGCGGAAATACTATTCCGGGGGAAGAAAGAGGAGTCGCGAAGGTGGGATGGGGAGGATGCGGTGGGGGAGGCAGTCCTGCTGAGGAGAAGGGCGGCATGGCTTCAATCTGGGAGCGCGGCGGTATTTTATTGATGCTTTGGTTGTGCGACGGTGCTGTCGTTGGAGAGAAGGCTGCAGTGGCTTGTGAAGGTTCGCCGGGTGCGTGGGTGGAGGTTTGGCGCGTTGGTTGCTGGCGTAGCGGCGGCGGTCGCGCTTGGCTGGCAGGCGGAAACTGAGGGCGCGGTTAGTCGCGCGAGGAGCGCGATGCGGATGCGATTGATTCACGCACTTTTGGCCGCGAGGGCTGCAGGGCGGGGAGCATTATTGCGGGTTGGGAGTGAGTGAGCAGCACTTTTCCCGCGGCACTTCAGGTGTTTTGCGGGGAAGCATGACGAAATTCCCGAGCCCTGCGAGACCGCGCGCGCCTCAGCCGACGGGCCGACCGCCACGGAAAAGTTCATGGTGCGAGGCAACTTAGCAGAGGTCCCAGGCCCATCCACCCCATCGAGATGCGCTTCCTCTCCCCGAGAGCGAGACGCGTCTCGCCGACGATTCTACGCCGCTACGCGACGAGCGCTCAGCCGCCGCTGATCCGCATCGACAATGCCACCTTCTACCGCAACCACCCCGACTCGCACATCGCCAGCGATGAATCACCGAACCCGCCACTGTATCCCAACCTCAATTTCGCCCTACCCTCCCACTCCGAGCCCAATCAGCATTGGGCAGTCCTGAGCTCGTCATCGGCCAACCGCACCGCGTTCTTGCAGATCCTGCGCGGCCAGTATCTCAGCCTGCCGCCCACCGCTCGCTCCTACCCGTACCTGCAGACGGCCGAGATCGCCCAGAAGGACGCCCGCCTACGCAACCCCCACCATGCAATCCAGTACGTCGGCTTCGACGCCGAGCGCGGCGGCCTTCCCGGCGGCGCCAGCACCAAGGGTGCCTACATGAGCGCGCGCTACGAGAGCATGCGCGAGGTGACGGATTGGAGCGTGCGCGACTACCTGCTGGGCAACACGGAGCTGAATGCCGACGAGGCGCTGGCGTTGAAGCCGCCGGAGGAAATGGTCGAGCAGGTGATGCGCGACCTCAATCTCGAGGCGCTGCAGGGCATGCCCGTCAGCCACCTCAGCAACGGGCAGACGCGGCGCGCCCGCATCGCGAAGGCCCTTCTGCAGCGCCCGGAGCTGCTGCTGCTGGACGGGCCCTTCATGGGCCTCGACCCGCACTCGCTGCAGTACCTGTCCGGCCTGCTGCAGCGCCTCGCCGACGCCCAGCAGCCCCGCCTGCTGCTCTCGCTGCGGCCCCAGGACTTCATCCCCGAGTGGATCACCAATTTCCTCGTCGTCGGCCACAAGCCCAAGGTTAGCGTCATGGGCGACCGCTCCCAGGTCTTCGAGTTCCTGCGCGACCATTACTTGAAGACGGACGAGACCGATATCGAGTTCCGCAACGCATTTACACAGATGGCCGAGAAGGAGAATGGACTGGACATAAAGTACACGGGGAAACATCTTGTGGATATTCTGGATAGAGAAGATACCGATGAGATGTTGGCTCTCTACGATATTGCACGGAAGATGGAATCCAAAGGCGACTTTGACCAGTTTTCCAAAGATCCGGAAAAGTGCGAGAAAATGCGTAAGAACTTAAGACGACCGAAGCACACATACCTGGAGGCCATTACCAGAGACGGCATCCCTTTCACTGACAATGACGAGCTACCCTCACTGGGAGACCCGGTCGTGCAGATGGAAGGTGTGAAAATAAAGTATAACGATAGTAAGATTCCTGTCCTGGGAGACTGGAAGGGCGGTCTTACGTGGGAAGTAAGAAGAGGGCAGCGTTGGGGAGTCTTTGGGCCGAATGGTAATAGCCCATTCAAAGTATTATTAACACTGCTAACTTATTTCCAGGTTCGGGCAAAACCACCCTCCTTTCGCTCATCACGTCCGACCATCCGCAGACCTATTCCGCACCGGTCAAGCTTTTCGGACGCTCTCGCCTGCCGACACCAGGCGAGCCCGGCATTTCTATCTTCGAGATCCAATCCAAAATAGGTCATTCCAGCCCCGAGGTGCACACATACTTCCCCAAACACCTCACCGTCCGTCGGGTCCTCGAGTCAGCGTGGGCCGACACACCCATCTCCAAGCCACGTCTCGGTTACTCGGAGGACGGGAAGGTAGACGCGTGCCTGCGGTGGTTCCGCGCCGAGCTGTGCCCGGATCAAGACGACACGCTCGACCAGCGCGCCGAAGCGTACTACAGCGCGCGCAAGTTGGCGACGAAGGACGACACAGCCGGGCGTTATCTGGAGATCACCGAGACGAGCCTCCGCGACGAGGAGGCGCTCCTCAACCCGTCGATCGACTGGGCCGACAAGGTGCGCTTCGGCGAGCTGACGTTTAGCGCGCAGCGCGTCGCCCTTTTCCTGCGCGCCATCATCAAATCGCCCGACCTCGTCGTCCTCGACGAGGCCTTCTCCGGTATGGACGAGATGGCCCGCGACAAGTGCATGCTCTTCCTCAACCACGGCGAAACCATGATCCTGCGCCACGTCCACCGCGAGAAACCGCGGCTGCGCCGCCAGGGCGCCTCGGCCCACGAGTCGGCCATGAAACAGCTCCGCCGCGTCCGCGTGCGCGGCCTCTCGCCGCAGCAGGCACTCGTCGTCGTCGCCCACGCCCGCGACGAGGTCCCCAACTGCGTCCGCGAGTACATCACCCTCCCCGAATCCGGCACGGGCAAGAAAAAGCCCCTCATCGGCCGCATCGACGGTCCGATCTCGGTCGACCACCGCCGCTGGGGCGAGATCTGGGGCATGCCGCAGGGGTCCGGCCGCCCCAGAAAAGTCTCCGAGGAAGAGCAACTCGCCCGCGACGCCCTCTACGGGCCCGTCTCCCCGCTCGAGGTCTACAGCAAGAGCCTCAACGTCATGACCGGCGCCATGGGCATCCCTGGCTGCGCCAAGTCGGCCGTCACGCGCTGGGAGAATGCGCGCAAGTTGATGAACGAAGAGGAGCGCAAGGCGGATGATGAGCGCATCAAGAAGCGGAAGGCGCCCAAGTTGAAGATTGGGAGGCCGAAGGTGAGGGGGGTGAAGGGGGAGGATGGGGAGGGGGTGGAGGAGGTGGAGGAGAAAGAAGAAGAAGTGGAGGGCAAGGCGGATGAGGAGGAGGTTGATGGGGAGGATAAGAAGAAGACCGTGAAGAAGGCTAAGAAGACGAAAAAGACGGATGAGAAGGAGGAAGATGCAAAGGAAAAGAAGTGAATGCGGAAAAGAGGAAGCTGTGAGGTAGGTGTTTGTATTATATGACGTATCTGGGGGAAGAAGAATTGGAATAGGGAAAAGTAAAGAATCCTGCATATATATGGTAGAACAGAGAACAGGTGGACAGAGCACCCGAGAGACCGAATCTCCAATCGAACAAAAAAGAAGAAGAGTAATTTGAATTTCTTCTACTCCTCAAGTACTGTGATCCATGTCCACCGATGGCACACAGTCCGTTCTGACATATGAATTTACCTACTTTCCGCGTGGTCACACACCATCAGAACACCTCCCACAAACTGACCTTCCCATCCTTCGACCCAGCCGCCAGCCAATGCACCGCCTTCGCCCTCTCCTCCCGCCTTGCCCTCACCGTCGTCATCGTCCTACCAGCAGCACTTCTCGCCACTGCCCGCTCCCCGTTGTCACCACTCTTCCCTCCCACGTCGACCACGGCACCGGCATCCGCTCCTTCTGCTGCCCCCTTCCCTTCTCCACCTCCTTCCTTCTCCTCCTTCCCACCCCCATCCCCGCCACCCACATCCGCAAACGCAACCGCATAGCACCCCTCCTTGTGCCACGCTAGCACCGCCACTTCCTTCAACCCCTTCGCACCGTACACACGCACCCGCCCGTCCCAGCCCGCCGTTGCCAGCACACGGCCGTCGGAGCGCACGGCGAGCGATTGCTGGCCCGAGTGCTTCGTGTGGACTGCTTTGGCGGGGGCGACGGGGGCGGGGTTGGGGAGGGGT